>JAADVF010000029.1:0-93076 GCA_023334555.1 Elongisporangium undulatum
CAGCTGCATTACTGCTTGTGACTTTGATAGTGCTATTTGAGATCCCAATGATCTGCTGGGTTCTCTGGTTCAGTCGATTCACAATCGGAGACCTGCTCAGGCTCGCCATGGCGTAAGCAAGGCACTCGTAGTGCGTTCTGCGTTGAATTCAGAGCATTGCAACTGACAAGTATGATGTGTGACACAAGGTTTGCAACGGGGCTGTCGGTCTATCTTCACACTGCGATAGCGGCGCAGACTCCGACCGCTGGATCGTGGGGTGATGCATCCACAGTTCAAGGTAAGATATAGCGGGATTAGAGCTTGAGTCTCTCTGAACGTTGAGTGAATGAATCAGGGCTTGTCGCGCACATCCTGCGCAGAGAATACGGGACATTTCAGCTCTCGCCAATGAAGACTGAAACGGAGGTAAGCCATTCACGTTCACGAGAGGCTGTTTGACTATCAATGATGACCATTTGTGGCCCAGAGCCTAGTGGAAAGACTAGTGCTCTACGCTCAAGAGTGCATTGACGATTTCCACTGGGTGGGAGTCGCGTTAAGCTGCCTTGGTGGATTCTTCCTCGTGTTCAAGTCTGGCCTAGGCAAAGCCAAGGTGAACGCTCTCGCTGTATTCATTATTGAAAGTCTCAAATGGTACCAACTCTGTCTGAATGCGTAGCTATCGTATCCCCACGCCTCTATTCGACTGTGTGGCCTGGCACAGACGACCGCGCTAGTGTTTTATTTGCTGGTGTTCCACTCGCTGGCCAATCTCCCGCTCACGAATTCACTCGCACGCGAAGTCTCAGCTCGCTTCTCAATGCAGCCGAACACGATCGTAGCCTTGTGGATTGGCATGGGACTCACAGCTATTTCACGTGTGCTTGTTCAGAGCACAACGCTCAGCAACTCTGCGATCCGTCAAGCTCTACGATACACGCTCTGTCTTGGATTGATCTTGCATCGGTATCACCACAACAAGCCACCACCAACAGCTGAGCGTGGCGATCTCATTCGAGCTTACGGAGAAACCATACTGGAGAGGCTGCCTCCAAACGCTTTGTTGCTTTCGTACACAGACATCAACTGGAACACCATTCGCTATCTGCAGGTGCATGCGAAACAATGCTCAGGCAATTCGTACCACAAGGCAATCTGACAATCGAGTCTTTGCATATGGACAGGTCTGCGAGAACAAGCGTCCGGATGTCGAGCACTTGAGTCTCCAGCTCATGCCATTCCCCTGGTTCCAGCGCCAGCATGCGCTTCATCCTTTGATTCGGTTTCCACCCATTCACAAAGATGCATCTACGATCAGAACGTCGGCTGGCTATGCAACGTATTTGCAGGAATTTCTGCTCGCAAATCTTGCAGCCGAGAAACCGATTTACCTGGATCTGCATGCTGTGGTAGGTCGCATGCATTCTGGAGTTGCCGCAGCCGTTGTCTCTAGTCCGGAACACTTATTCATTTTGCCCATTAGAACGACCAAGCGATCGCTCCGGACGGTCGCTACGGTCATGTGATGCTCGCACCACACGGGATTCTATGGCAAGTGCGCCAACAAGCGACTGCGTTTTCTGAATGGGAAACTATCGTCAGCAAAAGCCGTGAACACGCATGGCAGGCTCTGCAAATCCAAGCATCGAATATGGCCAATTCAATACCAGTGGGAAGCTGGACTTTTGTAGCGTTTTCAATCGTCCACGACGGAATTTACCAGGCGGCACTGTACCGACTAAGTCACTGGCTCGCTATTGGAAAGACCTTGAAGGACGCCACGAGTTTGGCTCGGTATGTCTATGGATTGCACGAATCACTCGACGCATTACTCTCGCTTCCGCTCCAGTCACCCAGTCGTTCGATCACATACCCGATGTATGATGTTCAGAAGAACGCAGCGCTTGCAGCCATGCGATTCCAGACGGCTCTGAGCATTCTGGTGAGTATTGTTGACACGCAGCAGCAACTTCCAGTCTCGATAGTGCTGGACAAATCAATTCGAGAGACGCTGCAGAAGCTCGTCCAGAACTCCGATCTCTGGAAGGAGATGAGTGCTGACGCTGTACTGCGCGTTCTCCCCGAGATGCACGCTCGACAGGACCCCGACCGCGACGTCTTCCAGGATTTCGTCGATCGACTGATATCCAAGAGTTCACCATCAAATGTGGCACCTGGTAAAGAAGATCGTAGATCAACCGCCAACCGCAGCAAAGCGAAGCGAAAGAAGCACAAGAAGTCTGCTAAAACGAGCAAAGCGTAAGCGATCTCCAAGGACAAAATGTTATTCAAAGTACCACGATTTGTTCATCTTCTCGAGTTGTTGTTTCTGATATTTGTTGCTGGACTTTACGGACTCCTCTCTCTCAACGACAAGCCTTCCCATCTGCTGCTGTTTGTTCGGTCGCTTACTCCATTTCTTCGTCTTCATCGTCAATCTAAGACACGGTCATTTGGTTAGTGCTCATTACAATAGGGCAGGCATAGAACAGTGCTTGGGCGCACCTCGTTGAACATAAACTCCTTCTGGTATTCCATGAGGAACTGAGTGGATCGCTTGACATCGACAAATAATGAATACACGCGCTTGATGTCGGCCACTTCGACTTCAGTTCCCTTGCGCTTGGAGCACACCAGCGAGGCCGCGATGATCATGTGGATGGCGTAACGCAGAGACGTCTCCACAGCGATCCGTGTGAGCAAATCCTTGGCTTCTTCAGTCATCTCGACGTCCTCTTCCTCGCATCGGATGGTCAGGATCTTGCGCATGTCGGCCTCGCTGTACGGCTTGGTCGGGATGATCATCAGTCGATCCAGCAGATCGATGGGGATGCCGTGCGGGCTCTTGTAGTTCGTGCCGCGGATACGCGTGATGCCGCGGTTCGTGGCGATGATGAGCACGGGGGCCATGTCGCTCTCCAGCGCGCGGTTGAGCCACGAGAAGCACTCAATGTCCAGCATGTGCACTTCATCGATGAACAACACGCCGGGCACGATCGTGGCCTTGCCCTCTTCGCGCCACTCGGACACCTTGGTGTCAATCTGTTCGCGCACTTCGTCCTTGATCTCGCCAGTGTCGCCGGCGAAGAGAGCCAAAAAGCCCTGCGATCGCGAGTTGATCACATCGATCTCGTGCAGCGAGACCACATGCACGACCTCCTTGCGCTTCTGGAGCTCACCCTCTGGGCACTGTACAAAGCGCGTCTGAGGGCCCATGGCGTCATAGTCTCTCGAGCGCGTGAACGAGCGGCCGAGCTTCGTGATCTTGCCGGACTCCTTGTTGATGGTGATGACATCGCCAGCCTCAACCTTCTCCTTGGTGAGCGAGTCGATCATCTTGGCGCCCAGATCGTACACGGTCTCCATCTCCGTCGTGCGCAGCGTCAGGCGGCCGACCTTGTCGCCCACACCACCAGTCGGAGTGTCCACTTGGATCTCGACCACTTCGCCTTCGATGATCTCGGTCTCTTCCATGATGCGGATGCCAATGGAGCTAACGCAGAGCAGCAGCAATAATGAGTCTTACTGGTCTAAGACCGCATGCCCAGTCGCGATCGTATTACCGTCGGAACGCCTGCGTCAGCGCCTCCGTCTTGCTCATTTCCAGCGAGAAGACCTCGCTACCAGCGATAGTCGTGAACGGCGTGTCCTCGCCCAAGGCCTGGGCAATAGCCATGGCAATAGCTGTCTATCCGGACGGACACAATGCGGTGAGCCAAACAGCAATTGAGTAGCAGTACAAAGCGCCGTGGTTCGTACCTTGCCCGTGCCCGGCTTGCCAGCCAGCAGGATCGCGCGGCCGGCGATGTTGCCTTCTTCGATCATCTTGTACACGATACCAGCAGCCTTACGCGCGTCTTCCTGGCCGACCATGCCCTGGGACACACCACGTGGCTCCAGACTGTCGTCCAGACCGAGGCCGCGGATGTGCGAGTGCGCACCGATGCGCTCGATGCGCGTAATGTCCTTGACTTCCGCTTGCGTTTTCACCGTTCCCGACTGTGGATCACGGCAAACGACGCATCGACAGAGAGCAGAGACACAGACGAATATACATGCAGCACGATCAGTAAGCCAATGATCCTTAGAGTCAAACCACGCGCAGCGGAAGCAAGTGGTCCAAGGGCCTTACCATGGCGTCCAAAGAGGCACGTATCCAAAGAAAAATAGCTCCCGACACCACGCAAAAGGTTGCCTGTACCGTGACTGCTCCATTCAAGTACGATTCAATGGATACGGCGAGCCGGTTTTAACAGAGGGTATCCACATCTCTTGAATGGAGGTGTAACTTACTGATAGTAGGCAATGCAAATTTGTATTTATCTTTCATTTGCGCCCGAAGAACGAGCGCATGTCCATTTGCTTGACAGGGCCGCTCTTGCTCGACTTCTTCTTGGCTGAAGGGGATGCTGCAGTGGCCTTGGCAGCTGGCAGCTTCTTCTTCAACCGCTTCTGCTTCTCTTCTTCGATCTCCGCGGGCGTGAGCTCCACATCCTCGACGACCTGCTCGGTCACCATGTAGCCCTGGTCGTTCAGCACGGTCTTGGTGGTCACCACACGGCGCGTTGTGGGGATCGGGGCTGGTTCGCGTGCAGGCTCGTCCTCACAGGACTCAGCTCGCGAGCGGGACACCGGTTTGGCAGTCTGCGGGGTCTCGGGCGAGGTGCTGAGCTTGCGCTTCACGTTGCGCGTGCTCGAATGGTCGGACACCTTGCTCTGCGACGCGCGCGATGGCTTCTTTGGCGGAGCAGCGTCTTCCTCATCATCCTCATCATCGCTGATGACGCGCTTTGTCCGCTGCTTAGCATTGCCAGTCGAGGCGGCCGGTGTCTTCTTCACGAACGCAGGTGCACCGTCCTCGTCCTCGTCACTCTCGCTGTCAATAGAGAGCACGTTGCTCATGGAGTCGGCGTTCAAGTGCTTGGTAGTAGTCGCGCTAGTACTAGCAGCAGCAGCAGGAGTGGCTGAAGATGAGCGAGAGGACTTGGCAGCAGGCTTGGAGCTGGAACTACTGTTGCTGCTGGACTTGAAGAACGAGCCCGACGACTTGGAGGATGAGGATGCTGCAGTTGATCCATTGGCTGCCGCCTTCTTTGTGGTGACCGCACTCTTCTTGATGCTGTCGAAGATGGACACGGCCTCTTCACCTTGGTCCTCGTCCATGTCCGTGCGCGTCTTGGCCTCAGTGCATTTGATATCACTGCGGAAGAAAGCCTTGAGCTCTCGCGACAGCGGGTCCTGCTTGGCCACGGCATCGAACGTGTCGTTGCGCAGCGAACGTTCCTGCGCCCAGAACGAGATTGTCACGGGGTCCACGACGGCCTCGTCTTGAGCCTTGGCCGTCTTGTATACGCCGTAGATCTGCTTGGTAGCGTCATCAGTCACATCTTGAGTCCATGGCACTATGCGAATGACTCGTGCACGTGGATCTGCCTGCTTTGTCGCGTCCTTCTCCACAACCAACGCCAGCGCCTTGACGCTACCATCGCTCTTGTGGTTCTCTACAAACCGCTCCAACGCGCTCTGGCTGTCCGCTAGACTGGCGAGCGACGCAGTGCAAACTGTACGGTACGATACCGGTTGGCCAGCGTCCAGCAGCGACGTGGAGATCTCCTCATCGCAGCGCTGCGCGATCACCTCCGCACTCATTGCGCTTATCTATCGGCAGCCGTTGTCTCTTTTTTCCCGCGGGAAAATGGCGGGCGGCGATTACAGTACCGTATACGACATATGTTCAAGTCCGCGCCAAATTCAAACTGTTCTGTCTCTTACAGTACAAATGTGGGACTGCCCCACATTTTGACTGGAACAGTACTGTGACGGACATTCTGGTGCGGCGACGACTAATGTGTCTGTCTTTGTAGATTGATGACGCAGGCGGGTCAGCTTAACAGTCAAGAAATGACGACGCGGCAGAACCCCACGTGGAGATCTTTGGCTGGACGTGGGGCAGGGCGATGGTGATGGGCAACTGGCAATGGAAAATGAGCAAGTGGACAGACAATGGAGTTGTGTAAATGCACCATGTTCGATTCTGTCTCTTCATAGTGGCTGGCTTGCGGTTCATCTACTAATAAAACCCGATGCACAAGCGAATCTTCTTTTCCTACATTATCTACGACGCACGCTTGCCATGCATCTGTTGCCGCTTTGCAGCGCAACAAACTTACTTGTTGGCAAAGTGGTTGTTGATCCATTCGCTGGTGATCGACTTGGGGCGCTCCAGGGGCAGGCCAAGGGCACGGTCCCAGAAGAGCTGCGAGAGCACACCCATGGCACGCGACACACCGAAGAGCACGGTGTAGTAGTTCTTCTGGGTCAGGCCGTAGTACTGGAGCAGCACGCCCGAGTGCGAGTCCACGTTCGGGTACGGGTTCTTGGTCTTGCCGTGCTCCGTGAGCACACCGGGCATAACCTGGTAGATGGTGTCGACAATGCGGAACAGCTCGTCGTTGGGCATGTACTTCAGGCCGAACTCGCGCTGGCACGTGTAGCGAGGGTCGGTCTTGCGGAGCACGGCGTGGCCGTAGCCGGGGATGACCTTGCCGGCGTTCAGGGTATCCCAAGCGAACTGCGTGATGGTCTCCTTGTTCACGGGCAGGCCCTTGGCGTGGAACTCGGTCTGCAGGTCGAGGATCCATCCCAGCACTTCCTGGTTGGCCAGGCCGTGCAGAGGACCAGCAAGAGCGTTCAGGCCAGCGGCAACCGAGAGGTACGGGTCCGACAGCGTCGAGCCGACCAGGTGCGTCGTGTGAGCACTGGCGTTACCACCTTCGTGGTCGCTGTGGATCACAAGGTACAGACGCATGAGCTCGTCGAATTCGGGGCTGTCGAAGCCGAGCATGCGGTTGAAGTTGGCCGAGTAGTCAAGGCTCGAGTCGTAGTTCACCGACGTCTCGTTGAAATACGTGTTGCGGTAGATGAGGGCGGCGACTTCCGGCAGACGAGCGATCAGGTTCAGACTGTCCTCGTAGGTGTGCTGCCAGTAGGTCGACTTGTGGATGCCTTCAGCGTACTTGGCGGCGAACACACTCTCGGTGTTCATGGCCGTGACGGCGGCCGAGAGCTGGGTCATGGGGTGGCAGTTCTTCAGGTCCACAATCAGCTTCTTGACGTGGGCGGGCACCTTGGCGCGCGAGTGCAGCTCGGCCGTGAGGCTGTCAACCTGGGCCTTGGTGGGCACTTCACCGGTCAGAAGCAGCCAGATGAGGCCTTCAGGGAGGGGCTCACCGCCTTCAATGGCAGCGGGCAGGGTTTGCTGCAGCTCCGGGATGGTGTGGCCACGGAAACGGATACCTTCCTCGGCATCGAGCAGCGAGGTTTCCCACAGCAGGCACTTGACGCCACGGGCACCGCCCAGGGTCTGTTCGACGGTGACTTCGCCAAGCGACTTGTTGCCGTGGTCAGCCTTGAGCTTCTTCAGAGCTTCCTGGCGCACGGGCACCTGCTCCTTGAGCACTTCGAAAAGCGAGTTGGACGACGACGTCGAGAAGGCCTTGGCAGCCGACGAGGTGCGGGCGGTCTGACGAAGCGTACGGATAATGGCGCTCATCTACATAATTCAAAAGCAAGCGCAACCGCACGTGAGCATTATGCACAGACAGCAAGAGGCATGGATGGGGACACAGCGTGACAAGCGTGCATGGAAGCAGCAGCACGGTGGATGGATGGAGCGGTCCCTACCTTGAGGGTCTTGTGAGGTTCCGATGCGAAGGTGGAGCTTGGGCCGCGCAAATTGGGAAATGGGGACTGGGGGCACCAAATCAACGGGCGCCGGGGGCAACACGGCGGCTCACCCGTTTCTCGCAAATTGAAGACCGCGGGTTATTGAATTATAAAGGTTCATTTTGCATATGAAAGTATACTGAACGAAATATGTCGGAAGGATTGTTTGGATGTATTTAATTTGTTTTAACAGATCATTACTATTGATAGGGTGCGCTTGGACAGCCCCTCGTTGCGCGTAAACCAAAATAAGAGTGGGCTCGATCTTTGGCACCCCTTTTTAGGGGTAGTGTCAAAATTCAACTGACACGCAACCCTGGGCAAGGAGAGATGATACGCAAGGTAAGCGTGAGGTCGGCCTTGGGCGGGCGACCACACATAAAAAGGATTCGTCAACAACGATGTGGCGGCGTTAAACCGCCAGCCCCAGCATCGCCTTGTTTAGCGGAATCAGTGGTTCAGAGGAAGAGGCAGTTGCTGCTTGGATTGCGTTTCGCATGCATCCAACTGCAACATGAGAAGGTGACATGTCGGTGCTGGGATTGTCACCCATTGGGTGATGACTGCGCTTGTGTATGGGGACACTGTACACGTCAGGATATCAAATTGGAAACAGTTCAAGTGGCCCCAACTAAATAAAAAGACTGCTTGGGGACCGGGATAAGTCGGTCCGAGATGGTAGATTTGCCGTGCGTGGACAGTTCGTTTCTGAAGTTCAAGGTACCACGATGACTCTATCATCCATAATAAAGTTGCCATGTGTGTGGACGGCGAGCAGTAAATCAAGCAAGCGGATTGCCGAGGCGGATCGGGCGGGAGGGGGGAGATCCTTCGCTTCCATGGCCTTCTTTTGTTCTCCCGACCCCAAGCAGCCTAGTTTTTAGCCGAGGGATGGTGCAAACCCCTGGCCCTCTCGCTCATTTCTGATCCGCCGGCGGCCAATCACGGCCGACCGAGCCAAAAGTAGCCGGCCTGGGCGTCATCCGCCGCCATGTAGACGCCATAGTGAAGGCCAGCATGCCAGCATGAGCAGGCCGCGGTCCGCTCAGTCTGCAGCGAACGCCAGAGACAGAGGGCTCACGCCTCAGACGAGACGTGCAGCCGCACTCTCAGCCACGCCCTCGTGGCTCAAACGCTGCGTGCACAAGCGTCCGGGCTCAGGCAGGACCAAGAGCAATGCCGTGCACCCGATCAGCTCCGTCGCGCCATTACCAGAGGTCGCCAAGCCCACGGATGCGTCGTCCACTTTGCATGAAGACGCTGCTTGCAATGGTCTCTACACTCTGTCGGTGCGTGTGATGCATGCCCTGGACCTGGTTGATCCATGCGCAGGACGCAACTGTGGCCATGCATTCGCGCCGTCGGTCCATATCGCGCTCAGCGAGCCCCACTCGAAGCCCATTCCGATCCAATCCAGCGCCGCGGCAACGCAGCACGGCCGCAATCTAACCATGTGGAAGAACAGCGTGCTCGCGTTTCCATGCGAGCGCACGTCACAGGCGTCTGGTATCGTAGCTCTTCGCGTGGCTGTCGTCTCGAGCTGCTGCAGCTCGAGCCGATCCGTCGTGCTTGGCCAGTTGAGCGAGATCCGCATGGCGCTTGGGCCAGAGGACTACGAGGTCGCGCAGTTCTTCTCGCTGTTCGAGCAAGAGCCTCCGCCAGGCCAGCGATCGGCCTTTCGCCCAGTCTGTGTCGGTCGCCTGAAGCTTCGCATCCGCATCGAGAAGCATCGCCCAGTACATGAAGTCGCCCATCCGTCCGCGCCCGTGGCTGCTTTGGCACCGGTACGTCCGGCGTCATTATTATTATTCCCATCGGGACTTCAAGATGCGCTTCAGCTGAAACGCAAGCAGCTCAAAGCCACGGTGACACCCGAAGCATTCACACCATCTCGGGACGAGTTCCGGGCGACCGAGAACGCATCACATTGCGCGTCACTGCTCGCGACGTTGAAGCAGGCGATCCCAGCATCCTTGCAATTCGCAAGCAACGCTGTGCGCGTGACGCAACCGATTGGAGAGGGTATCCATTCCTGTGTCTACCATGCGTCGTTGCTCGCGGGTTCTTCTGGTGAAGAGCAGGACGTGGCCGTGAAGGAGTTCCGCTACCTGGCGAGTCTGCCTCCTCTGCAAGTGCTCAAGACCTTTCGCCACGAATACGAGATGCTGGACGCCTGCAGCAGCTCTTCGTCCATCATCCGATCGCTCGGTGTGGTTCTCCAGCCGCGACTCGCGATCCTGACGGAGTTCCTTCGAATGGGCAGGTGCGATGATAGACGAGCAGAGGCTCTCCTGTGGTCTCCCCCTGCTAAGCTGTGTTGCCTGGTGCTGTTTAGTCTGGCGAAATGCCTCAAGGACCAGGCGCTTTGGGCTCAAGTCTCGATCGCTCAGGTAAAGAGGCTTGACACGAGGGGGGAGGAGCTGGCTTGATGACTCATTTGGATGTACCACAGAAAGCGAGCATCGCTCTGCAGATCGCCCAGGGGCTGGCTTGGATGCATGCGCACGACTTCATCCACCGCGACGTCAAGAGCCACAACATCGTGCTGGATCAAGTGGCCTCCGCAACGCCCATTGCCAAGGTCTGTTAGTAGTATCGCGACTGCACTCGCATGGGGAATTGTGACTGACGATTGTACTTCCGATGGCAGATTTGCGACTTGGGCAGTGCGATTCGATGGCGTTCTGGTGATGCGTTAGTGCTGGACGAGGTCGGCTCTTCCGGGTACACAGCACCGGAGATCTTCACGCAGCAGGGCTACGACCGGCAGGTGGACGTCTGGAGCTATGGCGTCGTGCTCTGGGAGCTCACGTCCGATGCCTCCCGCGTCAACGTGAACCCGTTCGCTGGCCTATCCGTCGACGCTTTCCTCGCAGCCGTGCAGTCCGGAGAGAGACCCATGCTGCACGCCGAGCAGGATCCGTTCTGGGTGCTGATCGACCACTGCTGGGAGCTGAAGCCAGAGAACCGGCCGAGCATGGATGCTGTCGTGGAGCAACTGCGAGTCATCGCGGATAGAATACAATAGCACCATTGGGCTTGTGAACATGGTTCGTCTATTACGTTTACTGGGACTTGGTCTCCTTTTCTTCCTCCTTCTCCTGCACGCCGCCGTTGGCCAGGATCTTCTCGATCTTCTGCTCGATGGCAAACGTGTGCATCAGAATCCGCTGCACGATCAGTGCCGAGTCGGCGTCCAGGCCCGCGCCCAGCACGTTCATGTCGCGCTCGCCGGCCCAGATCTTCGTGGTGCTCTCCTTGATCGAGTAGCCGCGCGCGTCCAGCTCGTCCAGGCCGTTGCCCTTCTCGTAGTACACGCGCAGCTCGCCGTACTCCTCCTCGTCCATCCACGGCACGGCCGCGATGATCTCAAAGACCTGGACAACAAGCAACACGCACACAGTCAGATTCTAATGGCTACTGCAGTGGCAACAGCATGTCACGCACGTACATCGTTGAGCTCGTTTAGCACCGTCTCGATCGAGTTGTCTTCGGCCGCGCGACGGTCGACCGGGTTGTAGGCCGGGGCCGAGTTGTGCTCGGCCTCCTCCTTGGCCTTCTTGGCCTTGAGCTCCTCCTGGCGCTTGCGCTCGATCTCGTCCTCGTCCTCAAAGTCCAGGTTCGAGTTCTGCACGTGCTGCTTGCCCACGGCCTTGCCCCACGATCCCTGGCCCCACTGGAAGGCCACGGGCAGGCCGCAGTCGCCGAAGAACTTGCCGAGCGCCTCCTCCACCAGCGTGTTGCAGACGCCGCCCGTGGTGCGCAGGTGCAGCTTGACCTCCTTGAAGGCGCCCTCCACAGGCGTCTTGAGGTAGAAAGGCAGCACCTGGACCTTGGCCGGCGGGAACTCGTTGTTCTTCTCGATCGAGTCGAGAATGCCCATGAGCTCCTTGTACGACGCGTCGTTGGTCTGCTGCTGCGCCGGGTACTGGCCGAACAGATCCGGGTGCGTGCGCAGGTACA
Organism: Elongisporangium undulatum; assembly: GCA_023334555.1. NCBI lineage: Eukaryota > Oomycota > Peronosporomycetes > Pythiales > Pythiaceae > Elongisporangium > Elongisporangium undulatum. Next base: position 11,671 of record JAADVF010000029.1, read on the forward strand.
GCTTGCGCAGCGTGTCCTTGAGCAGCGGCAGCTTCTCGGTGCTGTTCTTGAGCTTACGCAGGTTCTTGCGGCGCGCGGCGCGGTCGCTGATCTTGGTGCGCACGGCGAACGGGCCCGGGACCATGAACGGCGGGACCACCGAGGACGAGGCAGCCACAGTTGGCTGCACTGCACAGGCCAGCACGGACGCAGAGCCGCCGGTAGAACGCAGCTGCCGGGGGGCCTGGCGCAGGAGACGCATCGCCATGGTCATCGTCATCGCCATGAGTCTCCTTGAGTGGCACGGGATCTGAGCCAGTGGAAGTGGATGGATGCAATAGTGGCTGAACTCGCTTTAGTGACATAGACACGTCTGACAGAGTCTATTATTCGAGGAGGCCTTCATGCGCATGGGTGATTGGTGCAGCATATGTTTCACCCATTCAACTGTACTTTGTGTAAATGGTTATTATAATATTGTGCGAAAAGTCCAGAACGGCAGTCAGACGCGATGAGGGTTTTTCAGTCAGTGAGCTCAATTGCGTGACCATGCAGCGAACGTTGGCGGCCAAGGCGCCGGCCATCGTGTTAGCTGCGATCACGCTGGGCACGGCTGGCACCATGTACTTTGCGCACAACCAGCAGAAGTTAGATAAGAAGGTGCGTACCGCGTCTCTATATCAGCCGTAATTTTGCGCGTGCTCACGATCCGTTTGTGGCCCCACGATGGTCCAAACAGCAAATGCGCAGCGGCGTGATTCGAGATATCCAACGCGAGCGCCAGCGCAAGCGGGAGGAGGAGGCCGCTGCTGCTGCAGCCCAAGCAGCCAACCAGTAGCGCAAACCAACATAAATGATAATGAAGGCGACCGATCAGCCAATAAGTCTATTGACTCCAGTTGCATTAGAAAGACAAGCATTGGACCTTGGGATCCAACAGATTGTTTGCATCACTGAGACGAAACCTGTGGCTATTATCATCCCGAGGCACGCGCTCAGCAGCACAGCAGCACTCCGCGTGGCTTTCAAAAAATAGCAGTAACCGTTTGTAACAAATGGGTCTTTAAATGAACCGAAGAGCCATTCGGCGTTCCATCCGCTCGTGATGCGTGCTGGTTCTGGATCGCCTTGAATCTGTTGAACTGGTGGTAGAGATGGCGCCCATCGCTGAGCCTGCGCGGCCTGTCGACGCAGTATCGCCGCTTCATATCGAGATAATTGCCCCAGAGATTGTGGATCTTGGGCTCGAGCATCATGCAGAACTGTCGACTGAGCCGTCTTCGCCATTGAAGACGGCGATCTTGAGCGCGATGTCGACGACGAGTACTGCTCGTCCACGTCCGCCGCCACTTGAACTAAACGCTGAAAAGGTCGGACCTCACAACTTTGCGAAAATCCGCATTCTCGGCGCCGGCTCCACGGGTCGAGTGTACTTGGTCAAGAGTATCGTACGTGCTTGCTTGCTCATCAGTCTTCTCTGCCTATCGGAAGACCTGAGCACTGTTGATGCAAAATCTAGGGACTGCCCACGGAGGAATACTACGCCATGAAAGTCGTCAAGAAGAGCGAGCTGGTCCGAAAGAATCGCGTACGTGTGGTCACGATGATCTGGCGATTGGGATTGTCATCACTGAGTGTCTCTGACTCATCACGCAGGTGCAACGCATTCTCACGGAGCGGCAGATCCTCTCGGTGGCCAATCACCCGTTTATCGTCACACTTCACTACTCCTTCCAGACGGCCGACTACTTCTACTTGATCATGCAGGTGCGTTCACCAACTTCTTGCTGCTTGCCCCTCATGATCTCACACTCGATTGGCCAGTATTGCGCCGGAGGAGAGTTCTTCTCGTTTCTCAAGCGCCAAGAGAAGCAGCGTCTGAGTGAGGATCAGGCCAAGTTTTATGCCGCCGAGGTTTTGCTTGCTCTGGAGTATCTGCACTTGCTCGGCATCATCTATCGAGATCTCAAGCCCGAGAACATTCTCGTGCATGAATCCGGCCACATCGTGCTTTCGGACTTCGATCTGGCGCACGACTTGAAGACGAAATCAGGCGCCAGCGTCTCACCCATGAACTCGTTTGTTCGCGCCAACTGGAACAGCATCAGTCCAATCAGTGCCGAAGCAACTGCAACGCCATCTCCAACATCTTCTGCTACTACGTCCTCGCTCTGGTTTCGCATATCCGATCGCAAGACCTCGTCCGTAGCTCCCGCTGTGGTGCCGCAAGCACCGTGTGTCGTGTCCAAGATCGCTTGCATTTGTGCATGTGGACGAAGTGTTTCGTACCCAATGATGGACACTGAATCGCATTTGGAGCAGGGGGAGAGACGCAATTCGTTTGTGGGGACGCACGAGTACGTGGCGCCAGAAATCATCGCTGAGGAAGGTTACGTCGGCTCTGTGGACTGGTGGGCGTTCGGCATCTTGTTGTACGAGATGATTTACTCGACCACACCGTTTAAAGGATCCACGCAGATCCAGACGCTGGAGAATATCCTTGACCTGACTGAAGACATCGATTTCCCGAGCGAAATTCCTGTCAGCGACTGTTTCAAGGACCTGATTCGGCAGCTTCTTGCCAAGCATGTCTCGAGACGACTGCAGAACCCGCTGCATATCAAAGCCCACCCGTTTTTCAAAGGGACTCCGTGGCCGCGTGAGTTTTTGTTTTCCGTGTATTGAGGCAATTACCCCGATAGAATTGTCTGACCTTTTCTTCTTCTAGTCATTCGACACCAGACACCGCCCATCATGCCTACATTTGTGCATGCGCTTGAAGAGCGAGCCTTCTCGCAAGAGCAAATTGATGGATTCGACGACGAGGTTCCGTATTTGAAGGGTGTCAACAGTCCAAACTCGCCAAAGCGATCGCGACGAAGCCAGCCAGAGGTTAAGCATATTACCTCAGATGACGACGCGGTGAAGAAAGAACGGTCACCCGGAAAATCGAATTCTCCGGCACGTTTGCAGACTGGAAGCTTGGCTGTTGACACCGATCCGTGCTCCAGCGGTGACTCGCTTGGGTCTCCAGACAGCGACAACACGAATGAGTTTGAGTACTCACGAAATCGAAGGAAGGAGCATTGGAACTCGTCGGAATCCAGTCGCACGTTGAACGAGAAACTGCAGGAGCTGCGAGAAGTATCGGCAAATGAGCCAGAGTCACTGACCGCGTAGCTTTGTTCGAGTCTGTGAAAGAGTTTACAGCATGTATCAAGCTGATAATGAATACACGGCGACTTATCGAAGAAATTTGTAATTGATCACCTCCGAGCTAAAGAAAACCCGAATTCATCATTGACCGCACTGATTGCTTCGTGGCAGCGTTTGTCGTTTAAATACGCATATTTTAACACCATGGTCTGCTTCCATGTCTTGTAGTCATCAGTGTAGCTGAATTTGTCGACATGCATTAGCCGCTTCGTGCGTAAGTGAGCCATGATAGCCTTTAAGACCTGCGGATCGCCATCTTGGTCGAAGCATACATGGGAATACACCACGAGCTCCAATGGGTATTGAAGCCAGGAAAACAATTGGCTGCTACTCCAAGAAAAAGTGTGGTCATACGAGATCAACTGGTCGAATTCTTGTAGCAGCGCCATCGCAGCAACTTGTTTATCCTGTACAGATATGGAAGCAGTAGCGATGCTCATCAGATCGAATGCAGTGACCGTATCCATAAACACATTAATCATTTCAGTCATTGCAATTGCACCCATCGATGATTCACATTGCTCAAGCAGTCGATGCAAACACTGAAAGCCACATGACCAAATTGGTTCCTGGTTTCGATCACTCTGGTGCCGGTATTGGTTGGATAAACGCAAGCAAAGTGATCGCTGAAATGGAAGTAACACAAGTCGGCGCGTTTTCTTGATCGCTCGCACGATATCAATCGATATCCAAATACAAATCCATTCAGTCAGTAAATCGCTCACGCAGTTTTCAAATTCCAGCGGCAGATATAGATTCACGATTTGGTCCACAAAGCAGGTTTCCCATTCGACGTCAACGTGCGAGTTCGAAGACGAGTCGCCAGCGTGAAGTTGCGAATGGGAAATCGCTGTGGGCAACCAGGTTGAAAACGTCAATATGAGCCTTCTCATCAGTACGGCCGTCTCGTTGGTAGCAGGATCTAGTGCGTGTTGTCCAATGCTCCGCAGTCGGTCCTCTACTGTGCTGTTACTCTCGAGTACTGATGAGCTCAAAACCTGCAACTGATCGTGAAGGACTTGAGCACACATAAGTTCGCTGCGCATTCCAGGTGGATGCAAGTGAACCACCCAGATCGTCACAGCATCTCCTTCACCATGTCCACGTTCATCACTTTGAATATCCGATGCAAATGATAACATTGGCAATAGTTGAACCAAGATCTTCCTAAGCCGCTCTTCTGCTGCAGTAATGCGTGCAAAAACAGATTGACTATGAAAAAGAACTGTACAAAGCATTGCCGCCAGCCAATAACTGTGCGCCATTTTCAAAGCGCATTGACTTGATCGTGCAATTTTCTCCAGACAAGCTATCAGGTCGTACTCACGGGTATTATCATCATGAAGAGGCGAAAACTTGACATTATACAGGTGCAAGAGCCACTTTTCAGCTGAAGTTTCATCAAAAAGAGAGCAATTCCATTCTAATGTGTACGGATAGAACACCGTATCTGCTGAAGCAATGAGACTCATGGCGTTCATCACGGTTCGAGCATTGCCTACTGATGTACGTTCGTCATCTGGTTCCATCTTGACAGGCGGGGCGGCATCAATCGATGAGACAAGATGCATTACAGCTCTCAGTTTATCAATCACAATCTCAATCATTACACACTTGATATTATTCCGCACCCATTTCTGAAGTGCCTGGAAGCTTTCTTCGGTTTCGGACCCAAGCATTGCGTCCATGACACAAGTAGACAGAGCAGAGAGATCTGGAACAACGGACGAGCTCAAAAATGATCGCAGTTGCAACTCCAATCTGATGCCAGACCATGCTGAAATCGTTGAATCATCGTTTGCACTGTTTTGCGGCATGTCTTCACTTTTTGAACGAATATCCTTAACAAACTCTGTCAATATGGTTACAAGTTGCTTGTCAAGTGGAGTTTGCAATATTTGAATCTCGGCAAATTCTTCAGGGAACCAGTAAATCAACTTATTGCAGTAAAGTGCTAGTTCCAATTTCGTCTCTTTTCCAAGCTCCACTCGCGGGTCTTTGCTTTCCAGAAGCAGTACCCATCGTTTTACGTTTTGAGCCAAGCCATCAAGATGCCCGTCTTGCGATAGCTTGATCTGATTTACAGAGCAACGAATTTTCGATAGGTCCTTGAGCGAAAATATTTCGAGAATGTCACGTAAATCTTCATCGGAGTGAGAAATTAGCGCGGGTTCGTCGCTTTCGTCAGAATGTTCTATGCCTTTCCTGAGCTCTAATTGCAACTGATGCATTGAACTGTCAAGAGAAGTTGGTACGTCATCTGCGTGTTCCATCAAATTCGCGATAAATTCTTGTACATCTCGTCGCTCTTGCTTCATTACCGATGGATTACCATAAACTTTTACTATCTTTGACAATACATTCAATCGAAGCAATGCATGACGTCCCGAATCAATGCAAAACTACTCGGCTGTCTGGAATTGGCAGCTTTTGATTGACGACCATGAAATATATCCCATCCACAGCAAAAGCATACTAAAGATGGAATGTAGCGGCTTGATGGATCCGCTTGACGTAATTGGTCGTGAACGCCGCGAAGCAAGTTATTGAGCAAATTATCTGCAGTTTGCTTCATTCCATCAATGTCAAATTCCGACGAAATTTCTCTTTGAATCCACGCTAAAATTCCTGGGAACAAGTAAGCAGCCATTCCATTTCGGTAAGCAAGATCAATTTCCATGCTAGATGCTCGCCACGAACAAACGCTTTGTTCTTGTAAGATATTAGCGATAAGTTGGCAGAGCCTGCTGTGATCCAAGCTCTCCATAGTCAATGCAATTAGAGTTTGCACTTTCGTCAAATCATCGCTCACTGTCACTAGTTTGCGTTCAACACGACCACCACTGGATATGAACGCACCGTTGCTAGATACTAAAATTCGGATTACTTGCTCAAAATACAGCTTGATCGAAATCATAAATGTAGGAGAATACGGTATGGTAGTTTCCTTCACTTGCGATGCACATAGTTGCAGTGCGACCAACCATTTCATTCCTAGAGCAGTTCCAGATAGCACTCCGCAATATTCATGCACTTGGTTCAAAACAAGGTCCCATACATCATTCATACGCACATCCAACGTTGCTTCTCCAGCGGACCGAGTGTGACGGCCAAAAATTATCCAAGTCAAATGCATTAACTGCAGCACATTCTCTCCTCCAACTTCCGTAGAGCTGGTAACGATATTCCAAAAGCGGTTTGGGTGCTGCAATAGTGCGTGCATATATGATCGACAAATACTGATACTTCCTGTCGTTGAGGTCTTGCCAGACTTGGATAGAGTCACCCATACGTGCGCAAAAGACGAAAAAGTCTCCACATAGCTCAAATTAAGTCTGGGGATAACCTCAGCAACGAGCTGAAAACCTAGCGTATTGCTTGAATCTTGGCCATGATTCTCTATGATTGCACACCTCGCAAACTGATCCGCCATCGAGCAATGTATAATAATGTCTTGAAATACAATACTCTTCTTGCGTGCAAAGCGGCCGAGTTCTCTTCGCCATACATTGGTCCACAAGCACACCTCGTCCTGGGTATGTCTTGAGGATACAACCTTCTCGCAGGTTTCTGAATACGCGTTTAAAGACAGTCGTGCTACTGCATTGCTATCAGGATCAATGTCAGCTTCAAACAGCTGCATCCAATGACTCATGGAGTTATCATTTCCATCTTCCCGTCGGAACCAAGATCGTACTTCTGGGGTAAGCAGTAGATTCCGCAATGCTGTCAACAGATTCGCGATGGACTTTGGGCCACGTCGATTGGATTCTCCATCAAGTACTTGGATAGAGCATTGCAGTGCTGCTAGGAGAGCTTCATAACCGGACGACTCGGGAGCTGCATTTGGGTCTCGCCGTTCTTCTCGGCCATTCTTGACACAGAAATCGCAGTGGGCACGCTGAATAGTGTGCGATCCCAACGAGTCGCTTGCATGCGAGCTTTTGCGTCCACGCTTGGGTGTCGATTGAGCATCTCTGGACAGCGAGACCATTCGATCGGCCATCTCCTGCTGCAGCTGGTCACACACGAACTGCAGCCATTCGTCCACAACAGTCTCCTTGATGCGAGACACACATTGAGACCGAATGGCAACTGCCAAAAGCATCATGCGCGTGTCTAACGGCACAGCTGGGGAGACTACCACTTCACGCAGCACGATCGGGAAGCTCAAGTCGACCACAGAGCGAGCCAACTCCAGGTCCTGCGGATCCAGAAGCCCACATTGGCACAGATAGCAGCACAGAGTGATCATACTCTGCGCTGACTGGTCTTCAATGGGCGCTGGACCGATGCTACTTCGTCCAACCCTGGCCACACGACGTCGCTTGCTCGGAGTTTCCCTTTGGCGTCGGAGCTCTTCATCCTGCCGTCGCCATTCTTGGAGAACGAAGCGCTTGAGCACCGGGAAACGTCGCAGCAGCTTCCAATCATCTGGTAGTGTGAGCTTCTGGCAATCACAGACGCCCTCACGCTCCTTCTGCTGCGCAGAACCGGCCTTGGGCTGCCGCGTGAAGAGCCTCGGGATGGCGCGTGAGCGCAGTGCGGCAACCGCGGCATCCATTGGGGTCTTGTCGTGTGATTGGTAGAAATTAGAGTTCTGCCTTGTAAAGTAATGTGGTACAGTGTGGTATAATAGCTCGAGCTAAGTGCGATTATAAGCGCCAGTCCCGAAGACCACAGTCTGCGGAGTGAACATAGGAAATCTGGCCAACACGCTTATTCAGTGTCTACATGTATTTGTGGACTGGGATAGAACTACTTACATCTGTCCTATGGAAAGCTATCCCTCCTCTCTCTTGCAGCCATCCGCGTGATGACCGAAAACACAAGCAACCAATCGAAACATGTCTAACCCCGTCGTCGCGACAGGGAAGAAAACCAACAGAGAATCCGACGGGCCGAATGCAAACCAGCCACAATCCGCGCACCAATTATCAACACTTGACACAAGCGAGCTGCGGCCAATCTTCTTTCTTGTCAATTAACCATTGTGGCATTGGTGCCCTGACGATTGATCAATGCCTAATATTGGTAGCCGCCACCGTAGGGGTTACCCGGCATGCCCATGCCCATGCCACCCATACCAGGGTTCATACCCATCTGGGGCTGCATGCCCATACCCATGCCCATCTGAGGCTGCATCTGGGGCTGCATGCCCATGCCCATGCCGTACTGAGCCGAAGGATCGTTGAACGCAGTGGGAGCGATGGCAAGCATAGGCTGCACACCCATGCCGTAGCCGGCATCCATCTGCGCCGTCTCCATGGTAGGCTCCTGCTTCACGGCAGTTCGCTCATCGAGCACCTTCACCTTGTCGTTCAGGTTCTTGATGAACTGGATCATGTACGGCATGACGAAGTCGGTGTAGCCGTTACGCCAGGCAAGCTCCAGAGCAACGTCCGGCTTAATAAGCTTGTAGCACGTGTAAAGCGTAGCGCAGAAGCATTCCTTGTCGTGCACTGAGACGAAAAATCGAAGGATATCCTCGGCGATTTCTTGGTCATCAGAGTCAGCGGCGCAGTCAATGCAATCCTTGTACATCTTGTCAGCCTTCGACAGTTTCACAGACTGTGAATACCGCTTGTTCTTACGGTACAGGTACGCGGCAATACGGCGGAATTCCAACAGTTCGTGCTTCTCAAGCTTCTGAGCCAGCGAAATCTGGTCGAAGTTATCGTAAGCATCGATAGAGTCACGAACAGCCTGGTAGTCTTCATCTTCAACAAGGATTTCGTTCAGAGCTTCGTTGACGGCCGACAGGTTCTCCTTCTGCACATCACGCAGGTATTCCACAACAAGCGGCAGGTTCTTCGTCTTGCGAAGCTGGTGCACAACGCGAGCGTGGTCCAAGTTGGGGGTCAGCACTTGCAGCAAACGGGTCAATTCCAGAGGGTGCTGCTCCAGGTAAAAGTTAATAGCCTTGTAGTGAATTTCCTGGTTGCGAACCTTCTGGATGCAATCCAAGAACAGGTCATGCACAAATGCAACCGGGTGGTCGACCATAGTGCGCACAGCGTTATCAAACTGGCCATCTTCCTTGTACAGGTACACAGCATGGTCCCAGTGAAGGCCCTTTTCGCATGCACGCAAAATCTTGGACACATTCATTCGAGAGTGGAAGATCTTAATGTGTTCCATCAGCTTCGACGGCAGGTACTTGGAGTACAGGATAGCAAGCTCAGTGAAGATACCCGAGTGGGCTCCTTCAAGACCAAGACCCTGCTCCATCAACTTAAGCAGCTCAGCAGAGTGGCCACGACGTTCGTAGTGAAGAATGAGCTCTTCCAGGTGATCCGGGTGCACAATAATGTGCAGACCACACAGACCGGCAAGACGGAACTCGTTCACATCCACGCAGGCGTAATTCACTTCCTTCCAGGTTCCAACCGAGTTGGCCTTGGTAGCGGCATCCACAGCTTCACGGAATTTTCCAAGACGAACGTAACAAATTGCCAGCTTGGCGTTGTTGTTGATGTTCTGGAACAGCAGCTTAGCAGCGTTGTACATGCCTTCGTCGTAGCATCGCTCACCGATGTTCTGAATTTGAGCAACGTTCGGGGCCGAAATGAATTCTTCAAGGTCCGAGTACTTTTCACACTTGGCGTACGCGTAAATGAGAGAAGTATCCAGGTATTGCTCCTTCACGGTGTTGCGCGCCATACGCAGGTACGGAATGAGCTCGCCGTAATCGTTGGCACGTTCGGCGGCAGCAATCACATCCACGTACGAACTGGCATCGTTGGCCTTGATGAACGAGGACAACGAATCGTGAACCAGGTTCTGATCGAGCTGAGACTTGGCCAACTTGGACCACACTTCAGATTCGTTGCAACGGTCAGCAAATTCGTAAGCACGCTCCATGTCCTTGATGAAGTCCAGTAGGACACCAATGGCATCAACATTGTGCAGAGTCTTCTTGTAAATGACAAAGGCTTCTTCGTACAGCTGGTACTGCTCACCAACGGCAATCTTGGCGATATCAGGACCATCAAAATTGTCCAGACGGTTCACATAGTCCATGACCTTCTCCTTACCAGCCTTAATGGCAGTCAGAATCAGCAAGTTCTGCAGGTTCTTGTTGTTGGAGAAATCCGTGCCCTGAAGCACGATACGCTCAAGCAGCTCAATCAATTCGCTCGGAAGTTCAGCGTTCATGAAAGCGCGAACAGTCGTAGACACTTCATCCGGGTTCTTGGTTTCGGGCAGAGCAGTCTGCACGACCTGGTCGATAAGAGCACGGCGGTTGGGTGATTCCTTTTCACCTTCTTCGTTCTTGCCAAGAACACGGTCCCACAGATCCAGATCCTGACGTTCCACAAGGTAACGAGCCAAGTCCTTGAAGAGACCGTTTTCAGTGGTAACACGAATCAGGTCGTCGTCACAAGCACCACCCGCACGACGGTATGCCAAGAAGGCAAGCGCGGGGTCAAGCTTTTCACAAAACTTACCAACGACGAGCGAGTCGTAAAACTGGTTGTTGGTCAAAAATTGCTGCGGCTGGCTGTTGAGGGTGATGTAAATCTTACCAATCGCATTGTGGGTGGCCGTCTCAGTGTTACCTTGGGCCACACGAGTCTCAAGCCAGGGCTGCAGCAGTCGGAGGCGGTTGCGCTTCTCAACTTGTTCCACAAGCTCATCCACAGGGGTTTGCGCAATTTGGTTCAGCAGGTTCTTGATGTAATCTTCGTTGCAATCCAAGTCAAGCAGCTTGCCAATCACCATAGGAGTCTTCTGCGGGCTGACCTTCGTCACGTACACTTCAATGTACTTCAGCAAGTTGTTGGAGTACAGGTACTGCGTCAGTTCATCGACAAAGTCGTAACGATCGCAGACGTGGATCAACGGGCGAGGATCCTGCAGCTTGCACTCCTTCAGGAACTCCTTCACCTGCACGGGATCGTACACCGAAGAATCGCGGCACACGCGCTCAACTTCCTTGAACTGGCCCATCTTGGTGGCCGCTTCAATGTACTTGAAGTGCACGTCAGGCTCCTGAGAAAAGTTCACGATGGATCCCAAGAAATAGTACAGACCGTCGAACGATTTGAACTTCTCAAACACTTCAATGAGCTCCTTGCCGCCCAGCTGCTCAGCATACTTGGTGGCCACCTGGACAACAATCTGCAGGTTCTGGCGCATGTTGTGAGCCAGAAGCGCGTTGATAAGTTCCATCGACACTTCGCTGGTCAGAGTACCGAAGAAGGTCACAATGAATTCGTGGTTGATGGCCTGAGTGTTGACGATCACACGCTTCAAGTCCGCCAGCTCCGAGTAGTGCTCCAAAGCACGCTGGAAAAGTCCAGACTTCTCGCAAAGAGCGGCGATACGAGGCTTGTCGTAGTGCGAGAACATGTTGTTTGACAGAATCGCGTCAGCAACCTGAGGAGATCCTCCAAGCAAGTTGATTTCCAGCAGACGGGTCTGAAGGTAACCTTCCTCCGGGCGGTTGTTTTTCAGGGCCTCGAGCAAAAAAGCCGTGGTTTCCTGGATACGGTTGACTTGCATGAAAATGTCAACGACCGAGTTCACATCGACCAGAGGGCCATTGTCCGCGACGGCAAGCTTCTGTGCAAAGTCCAGAGCACCCTGAGGGTTAGCACGAACCAGGTTCTGCAGCATGAACGTGTAGTCGCATCGGAAGTTGGTCTGCACAGCGTACGCAACAATCTTATCGAATTCGCCACGCTGGACAAAGCAGTTGATGACCTTCTCCGGAACCTGGGCACGCAGGTATACGGAAAGCGCCATAGTGGTATCAGATTGAGCCACCAAATCACCAAGTTCTTCCGAGCATTCGAGCTTGTCTTCAGCAAGCCACTTCTGCAGCAGTTGGCCACGACCCTGCATCAGGACGGGGCGAGCGAGCTCGATCGATTCCATCTTGTTGAGAGTTCCCTTCTCCAGAAGCACACTGAAGTACTGAAGAATCGGCTGAGGCTGGCCTGGCTGGGCAGGCATCTGCTGGAAACGCTGGATGGTCTGGGGCGTACGCAGGGCACCCTGGGGGGAAGCGGCAGCCAGACGAGCGGCACCCTGGATATCGTTGATGCTCACCAAGCGGTTGAATTCCGTAAAGTAGAGCTCTTCAGCGCCAGGCAGATCGAGACGCGTAGCCAGGGACAGAGCCAACTGCGAGTCACGCAGCGTGTTGACAACGTACGGAACCAGCTTGGCCTTGTTGATAGCAAAGTGCAGAAGCTGACCACGGCGCGTGATACCAAGCATACCCTTCGACTTGGATTCCAGGCAGGTCACGAAAGTGGTGTCTTGGGACACACGCGCACGGTAAATTGGCTTGCCCGAGTGCGCATCGAAGAGGAACAAGTAGCCCATCTTGGTGATCATGTAGATCACATCATCCGAGGGGCTCACAAGCATCGACACAGGGAAATCGGCCTGGGCATCAGCAGCAAACGGGATGCTCTGGGGAGGCAATCGGAAGATGCCACCCGACGATTCACGGTCGCGGCCAACCTCCATGATGAACAGCTGCATGGGGGTGTCACCCTTGGTGCCAGCGAACACAAGCACTTGCGCATCATCCGCGCGTCCAGGGGGCTTCATTTGAGCGAACGCACCGGCGTAACCCTGCAGGACCTGGCTCACCTTCTTGTCCATGGAGTAGAGCTGCATGTTGCCGACAATGCGGCCGCCTTCGCCCTGGGAAATACCCACAAGGAGCATCCACTGGTTGTCGTGCGAGGCCTCGTAACTGATAATCTGGGTGCCGGCACCCAGGTTGGCGTGACGGTCAAAGATCTTCGCGGGGGGCGAGTCGCCTTCAATGCTCCAGTGGTACACCGCCGAGGCCGTGACAAGCGCAATGGCGTTCACTGAGATCCATCGCCAGAACACGACGGGCTCGGGCATCAGATGCGACTTCATTTTGGCGCGCAGCTCCATGTTGAAAATCTGCAGCTGGTTTTCCGAGCGCAGCGCAATGACCTTGCTCACGGGGTTCATAATAGCAGCTTCGGCATTGATCGGTCGTCGCTGCACGGCGTTGCCGGCCGACATGTCCACGATCACGACACTGGCCTGGCCGTTCACTTGTTCGCAGACGCAAACGAATTTGTCCGATTCCATGGTCGTGGTGCCGAACTTGACATAGTCCGGGTTCACGCCCACGGCGCCCAACTACAACGACACATCAAGAGCCATGTCAGTATCTTGTTCACGCTCCTACTGTGGTCCCCCCGTGCTTCCAGCCCGCTTCAACCACATGTGCGCACTAGACGGGGGAAAGGGGGAAAGATACTTTCACGGGCGACTTACATTGAGCACTTCACCAAAGGTGATGGGGAGATCTTGCGCCATGTTTCCTTAAGGGGGTTCTCTGTCTGTCTGGGAGGGGGAGACACGTGTCGTGTGGGGCGCGCGCGTGTCGTGTACCTCTCGCTCGCGTTGCCACCTCCGTTCTCCGTTTCACGACTGTGTACAGAGGAAGAGGCCTTTTGCTCAGGGGGAGGGGGGCTACCGCGGCCCCACGAGGTTTTATTGCCTCTTCGTTCGTTTTTGAGGTTTTTGGCACTCCAGCACATGCGGTCAGTCGGCCGCTGCAAAGGATTGAATCAAGCGCGCTTAAAAGTTGATGCATGGGAATATTGGCGCAGGGCATAACGGACGCAGAATACAGCTTGCCGAATGGTCACACGTGGCCAAAACGCCTGGAGAAACGAGAGAAACGGAAATGGGTAACGACACAAAAACGAGCAAGCCACGTGGCAGCCATTGGGGTGTTCCGCTGTGGGCCGCATTTTGCGATGGCTTCAAAATGGGATCTTTTGAGCGCAGAAAAACACCAGTTGAAGTGGTCGGGAGGATTTCAAGCGCGCTTAAATCGATCTGAGTGTGCTTCGTGGAGGTTTCAGAGTCGCTCAAGGTTTTGGGCGAGGTTTTACCAAATGGATACCAAGGTTTTACTATCCACGGGGGTTTTATCCAACGCCAAAAAAGTCGGCGTTACAACAGCAGGGCAGATGGATATGCCTCCGAAATGAGATGGAGCCAAAGCGGAGCTTCCCATGTGGCCAAAATATCTCAAAAGCTGAATTGCGTCGACGGCGTCAGCGTCAGACCTGCGCTGGCCATATCCGCCACGAATTGCTGCGAGCGAATGCGAATCGTGAGTTCCAACGTCCGAAATGTAATCAGAAAACTAGTATGTAGCATCGCACCTCTCCGCTGGCTTCGAACCCGGGCACGGACGAGGAGCAGTCGGTCAATAGCACCAAGTCCTGCTTGCGCTCGGCAGGCCATCCAGCTACGAGGTCTCGGACAGTGTAGTTCACGCAGTGCGACAACGCTTCGCCACAGATCGCGACCTTAGCTGCCTTCTTGAGCGTATCGATGAGGTCTTGGTTCAGGCTGATCGGCAGGACAAGCGAATGTGAGCACAACTGTGGATAGTTATTACAAAGTCAGCATCATACCTGGTTGCGGGGTCATAAGGGAGCTGGAATTCGGCCTTAAGTGCCGAGTAGTGTTCCGTGAAGCAATTGGTGCCCTTCATGACGTACTGGACCGGCTTCTGCGAGTGCTTGGTCCACTCCAATGCAGCTGCATGCACGTTATCCACGACGTTGTGCCCCGTTGTGCCAATCACGCAGTGCTCGGGCCAAATGCACAGGATAAACTTGCCGCTGACTTCCAATGACTTGGTGTACTCCAGCACGTACTCCTTCAGATCCGGGTTTCGCGGCTTCCAGAGACCATCAGCAATGTCCTTATTGGAGATCAGAGTAAACGGGCTTGGCGATTCCCCAGCTGCGTTCTCCCAGAAAATCCCGTGAGCAATGTGGTAGCGCTGGTGCGAGTCCAGCGTCAGGACGAGCTGGGTAATTTTGTCCTTGTTTGCGGTGATGAACGCAGCAATGCGAGCCGCATCCTCATTGGCCGTGGGGATAGCAAGTGAGCCTCCCGGGTGGAAGTCCACCTGCTGGTCGATGATCAGGACGCAGAGACCACCAGTGGGCGCGCTGCCTGCCCGCTGTGCTGCTGCTGCCACGTCGGTCATTGTTCCTTGGAAGCGAGAATGATGCTCATCAGGCTGCGTACTTTACATTCACTGTTAAGTTCGCTCTGTTGGAACCCATTGTTGCGAACCGTACTGTATCTATTAAGTACGCATCTGTTCAGAAACAAAGAAACAAAATTTTTAGCCAATCAGCGAATTGTTGCTGAAATATTACACACACTTTTCATTCGCCGTCTTCTGGTCCGTTTTTTACCTCCACAGAAATGTTGCACGAAGCAGCTGCAAGCTCATTACTGTATAGATCCCTAATAGAAGGGAGCGCTCTCTATTGTGAACCACTCATAACTTGGCTACAAGCGCCTGCAAAAGCTGCTGGTTCCCCAGTTGCAGCACTAGTTGCTGCAGCAGGAAGCGAGCCAGCAGCAGCTGCATGGAGCCCAGCAGAACCTTACGCACAGTGCGCCCACGGCGAACGAGTACCAGCAACACGATCGAGTAGACCAGCACGCGCGTCTTCTGGTGCATGCTCCAATGGCTTGGTAACGGCACGCAATCGGTAATGGCTTGCAATCTTGGCAGCACGACTTCTTCGATGAGCGGCCAGCGCATGTTTCCGGACTGTATTCTGGCTACAGTACGAACGACGTCCGGAAGATACGCTCGCAGCGGCTTCTTTTGAGGGGAGAGCGTAAAGCTGACGACTGGTAGATCGACCCGTTGCATGACTTCAGAATCAATTCGACGGATCCGAATGAAATCGGACAGCGATGCGCTGCCAAGTGCAAAGAGATCTGACAACACAGAATATGAGGCTTCGATAATTGGCTACAAAAGCAGCAAATGCTGGGACTTGAAGGAGAAGTACTTACCTAGCTCTGCTTCCTTTCTGGCCTGGACAAGTGCTGCGCGGAATCTGTCTGAGCACCCAGCCAGCAGAACACTGCAAGCAACGACTCTGACGTTAGTACGCAGCAATATCAAAACTATACATGAACGGCTTACATGATGGAATCACTGCAAATCCAAGAGTCACTGCGGACGTCCATGGGTAATTTTTTCAGAGGCGCTTTGTTGGTTATGTGCTTCAGCGTCAAGCGCAATATCAGTTGATACGCACTGCTCACAGTGTAATTTAGTGCACGCTTCCAGGCTTTTTTCACTGTCACGTGCTCACGTACCGAGTGACGTCGTACTTGCAGCCAACCAGTTCCCGTGCACAGCGAACGAACTTTTCGCGCTCTATCTCAGTCATCGGAACTCGAAAAACCTGCGCACAAGCATAAATAGATGCGTGAGTGTACAAGCCAAATATACCGAGATAGAAGGGACTGCAGGGTATCATGATTGCTTACAACAGGTTGGCGAGCTGGCAGCAGCAAGCGCTCCAGAGGCATCACGCGTGCAGACGGCGGACCAACATGCAGCACGGTCGAACCATCCAACACGACGACCTGCGATACAACAACGCCTTTGAATACGCAGATACCGATGATTATGAACAAGTGCGCAAACGCTATACCACATGGTCGTAATCACTGTCGGCTGCATATCGCCCCATTGAATACAGCAGTCCGCTTGTCGTAATGAAGATCAGGTCGCCTGTTGTGTACCATCATCTGTCTGTCAATAAGAGTAGATGAACAGAACCAAAGCATTGCATAATGCCTACCAGGTTGAATCAGTGCAGCTGCATTGCGTGCCGCTTCCTGTGCCTCCTGGGAAGAGCTACAGTGCCCCGAAAAGATGTGCAGATATCAGCTCAAACCGCTCCCTCTCTCGCTTACGCCCAGTAATTGCTGACGCCACTACGACAACGATACGTACAGTTGGAACTCCTGCTCATTGAACTGCAGGCTATTGGGGGCGAGCACTTTGGCTGCGCTCGCCACGATGGCGCCAAAGAGCCCGTCGGCTGGCTTGCGGTGGCTGTCGTCATCGTCGAGCATTGGGGATGCGGTTTGTTGTCGACGTTTACTCCCAACTTGCCTTGTGGAATACCGGTAAAATACCGGTGTTTACGCTATTTGCGCAACTTTCAGAAGACCTTGCAGCTGCGGGCAGAGCAGAACCGGCTCCATCGGCTCTGCTTTGGCCACGGAATTATACAGCGCGTTCTTCGAATCGAAGGGCAAAGGGCAACGGAAGCCTCGGACCAGAGCGCTTCGGCTCCATTCGCTTCGCCTCCAGCGCTACCAGCGCAGTCCAGACAAGCAGGTCGGGTAGTCCAGGCAAGCGGCGTCACGGAGAAGTCTAATTCAACGCCTGTCCCGCGGATCATCGCTCTTCCCGCACTCGAGGAAGGTCGGACACGGCCTGTTGGCGCTACCATGGGCGGCGGATACAGAAGATGCACGCACTCCCACGCGATGCCCTCAGTGTGGGTGTATGCGTGCGCGTTGTCCTTGGTAGCAACGAAGACCGTGAGTGCGCAAGAAGCAGATGAGGGCATGTCGGTCCGACGGCGACTGGACTCGAGCGGCAGCCAGGGCTACAACTTCATGTTTTACTTTGTCATTGGCGCCATGATGCTCACGTGCCTGATCTACAACATATTCTTCAAACACCAAGTCGAAGCAAGTTTCCTGCGGCAGAACCAGCTCCCAGAGACCATGCTGCGCCAGGACGTCATCGCCAGGTATATGCGTGGGTATAGACCTTTCAGTTTGGGGAGAGGCATGTACTGATGTTGATTTGTTGTATGAATGTAGCGACCAAGAGATGAACAACCTGTGGGAGTGCGAAGTGTGCTCTTTCAAGAGTTATGATGCTCACAAGACCTGTATGCTGTGCGGGACTGACCGATGTGAGTGCACTTCTTGTATGGTATCGTGGCGCTGCAGATTGCTCACATGAATGTCTTTTATTTCTTGTTTGTGTTCCATGGTATTAGCTTTCAAAATGGTAGATAAGTCTACGCGGCAGTACGATGATGGTACCGATTCTGGTATTGCATCTACGACGGCGGCCGGCGCAACCAAGTACGTCTTGTACGTGGAAGACATGCCCTCGAAAGCGTCAGCCGCCACGAAGGCTGCCGGAAGCTCCTCATCATCAAAAATCAGCCGTGAATTTTTCAAACGTAAGCTCAGTGGTCTGAACCTTCGCCAGCAATCAGCGCGCCGCCGTCACGAGTGGGTGCGCGAGCGTAATGACGAGGGGCAGCTTGTGTGGGTTCGGAAGAAACATTTGTTGGACCGCAAGGTGCTGAAAACCCTTCGCAGTATGTCGTCTTCGTCGTTGAGGGAGTCAATGTGCTCAACCAGCAGTACAAACTCTGTTGGAGTGGTATCTCGTATCGTCGTATCGCCTCGTAATCCGACTGGTCGTATCGAGCTCGACGCACCCGAAGGAGCTATTGCGAACCGATGCTCGGAAAACTCGCGATTTCAGCCAGATGAATTGGATCAAGTCAATGCTCTTCCATTTCAGCAAAAACATGCCTGGTTCGTGCAGCATACGGCTGCCATGGAAGTTCCTTGGGAGTACGGCCACTTGCTTTTAGAGATTGACCGCGAGAATTTACTTCACAACTCGTGTGAGCAGCTCCTGTGGGCTACTCCTGATCAACTACACCAGTCATTGCGCATTAAATTCGCTAATGAGCCGGGTGTAGATGCGGGTGGCCTCGTTCGAGAGTGGTTTACGCTGATGACGAAAGAGGTATTCGATGATGCTACGGGTCTCTTTTACAGGAGTGGAAACGGCGATGCATTGATGATCAATCCTGCATCGAATGAAGCAAGTGTCGACCATCTCATGGTGAGTCTTGATTGTATTATTTTCATCAACTTTCAACCTCTGATGAATTGCTCTTTGGTGACAGTATTACCAAGCCATTGGCCGATTCATCGGTCGTGCATTGTTCGAGGGAATCCTCATTGATGCCCACCTTGCGTTACCCATTTGCAAGCATATTCTTGGAATTCCGATTACCTTTTCAGATCTCGAGTTCGTCGATGACGATTTGTACAAGAATCTGAAGTGGCTCAAGAACAACACTGGCGTGGAGTCGTTGGCTCTTGATTTTACGTACGTAGATTTATGTTTGTACGGCTTCAATGTGGCGCTTCCGACTGACTGTTTGCATGTGGTATAGTGTGACAGTCGATCAAATGAGTGACAAGTCGAAGGTTGTCGAGCTGATCCCCAATGGTGCCGATATTCCTGTGACGGATGAGAACAAAGCGCAATATATCGACTTGCGCTTTAAGTGGATCGTTGCGACTAGTATCTCTCCACAACTCGCGTCGTTGGTGCAAGGTCTTTTCGCGATTGTCCCCAGAGAACTTTTGACTGTATTTGATCACCAAGAGCTGGAGCTTTTGATTTGTGGCATCCCGGAGATTGACCTACAAGATTGGAAGAGTAACACTATTTATGTTGGAGAGCGAGAAGATCGCGTCACGACTTGGTTCTGGAACACTGTGGAGGATTTCACGAACGAGCAAAAAGCACGCCTTTTGCAGTTTACGACAGGGTCGGCGCGTGTCCCTGTACAAGGCTTCAAGGCATTGACGATGAATGACGGACGAATTTGCCCGTTTGCGATCCAGTGCGTGAACAAGGAAGAATGCTTGTACCCCCGCGCCCATACGTGCTTCAACAGGTAAGCTCTCTCTTATTGATGCCTGGGGAATGCACTTGTGTAACCATTTTTTTTATTGTAGAATCGATTTACCCAAGTACGAGACAGAGAAAGATTTGCGGATAGCCCTCGCGCTAGTGATTCAGATGGAGGTGACTGGGTTTACTATCGAGTAAAGTAAGATCAATGGAAAAGTAGTGCAAACGAACAACCAATATGGTATGGTTGGCTGTATGCCGCCTTGTGCTGCTCTCATTCAGGCTCGAATCAATTCGCAAGTTGCGCGTGATTTTGATTATTGTCAGATGTTCTTGTTCAGCAAAATAAAGTAGCTGTGTATTTTTACGCGGCAGCCACGAAAAGTCGTTGTTGGCGAAACGTATGCATCACCCTCCAGCCTTCATCGCCAGACACGACGCGACGTTTGGCTCTTCGACTCTGTGCGCGTATTTGCTCTCTATGCCACGCGCATCGTGGTAGGTGAACAGCGCCGCGAGCGTCTCGGCTTCTTGTCGTGATGGGCCCAAAGAAGGTAAAGAAAGAGAAGAAGGGAGGCGGCAAAGGTGCCAAGAAAGCTGTCGAGGTCGACGATGGCTCGAAAGAGAACGAAGCTGAGCGCGTGGAGCTTGTAAAACAAGCCAAATCGCTGTTGGAAATGACCAAGAAAGAAGAGCAGGCGTTCAATGAGTTCCAGCAGCAGCGCGAGAAGATTAACTACTTTTGGATCGTCGAGAAGAAGAATTTTGAAGACCGGAAGGCAGAATTGCGCAATAAAGAGCGTGAACGGCAGGACCTGGAGGAAAAACATCAAGTGGAAATCAAGGTACGCCTTCATCCCGGCTGCGAGCTCTGCAACGCACTGTTCTAATTGGTTGTACGCGCCGTAAAGGTTTATAAACAGCGAGTGAAGCATCTATTGTACGAACATCAGAACGAGATCACGAGTCTCAAGAAAGGTATGCATTGCAAATGGTATACTCGTTGCATAAGATGGATATCTCAAACTTTCGTGTCCGTGGAATGATCAGACCTGGAAAAATCGCTTAAGCTGTCACAAGACGAATATCGCGACAACGAGCGCGACCTAAAGGCGGATAAACGACGGCTCAAATTCGATCTGAAAGAGATTGAACTCTCTCATGAAGATTATCTCAAAAGCCTCAAGCAAGAGCAAGATCGACGGATCACGATTCTGCGGCAGGAGTTTGAACGGCATGCCAAAGAATTACAGCAGAAATATGAGCGCAAGCGCAAGGTAGGCGTAAATCAGCTCACCCCGTGAGCATCTTGCTGCTGTAGGATAATTAACGTGAGGATCTACACGAACATGTAGACTGTTCGTGATGAGCTCGAGGCAAAACGGAAACAAGACACTCAAAAGATCGAAGAGCAGAAGAACCTTCACATTGCACAGCTCATGACTGCGCACGAAAAGGCGTTTGGCGAGATCAAGAACTACTACAACGATATCACGCACAACAATCTGGATCTGATCAAGAGTCTGAAAGAAGAAGTCAGCGAGATGAAGAAGAAGGAAGCGCAGGACGAAAAGCTAATGTTCGAGATCTCGCAGGAGAATAAACGAATGTCCGAGCCGCTGAAGCGAGCACTACTGGACGTTGAGCGGCTGCGCAAGAATATCAAAGTGTACCAGGAGGACAAGATCGAGCTGCGAGGGGCGAAAGCGCAGTTGCTTATCCTGGAACAAGAGTACGCCACGCTCTCTTGGGAGTTCGAGGTTCTGCAACAGCGAGCGACCCAGGTGGCCAAGGAATTCGAGGAGCTGAACATTCAGTTCCAGAGCAGTATCTATGATGTCCAGCAGAAAACAGGGCTCAAGAATCTCCTGCTTGAGAAGAAGATGGACGCCATGACCATGCAGCTCGAGCAGAAGGACGCAGAGCTGAACGAAGTCTTGCTGCACGCCAAGCTCGAGCCTGCGATCGTGGATCGTGTGAAGGGGCGATTAGAAGACATCATGGCCAACAAGAACCATGATCTACGTGAATTAGAGAAAGAAATGGCCAATATTCTGAGGCTACAACAGGAACTCGCGGCCGCCATGGAGCTCAAGATGAGCGAATACGGGCTGCCCGTGGACGAACTCGGCTTTATCGCGCGGATCAAGGGCAACAACGCAGCATCCAGCAACAGCGCGAGTGCGAAATCGGTGGTGCTCAAGAAGCCATTCCTTCGCCATCCATCGCCAGCTCGCGTGTCGCCGTTGTCGCCCAGCAAGTTGAAAAACTCGTTGGGCATTCACAAGGAGCTTGTGTCGTCGCCGCAACGGTGAATAAAAAGATGCCGTCGTCCAGCCAGTGTAAGATAGCCGCAATACATTCTTGCCCCCATCCTCTCTTGACCCACGTCTGAATCCGCTGGCTCTGCCTTGCCGTCTTGATACTTAATCCACGCAGATTTGACACTGATCGAAGGCTTAGCTTGCATTCTATTGGAACAAATCGATCACGTGAATCGTGGGGCCAGCACTGAGAAACATATTTTCTCCACGCGGGCGTCCAGGAAGTCGAGCTTCAGGTTCATCTCGCGCTCGAAATACGACAATTGGGCGTTGATGCCGTCGATGGTGTCGATCGTTGCGTGGAACGGGTGCTTCTGGGTCACATGGCCATTGCCAGGATGCGATGCCTGCTGCTGTTGTTGCTGCTGCGGTTGGTGGAAGTGATGGAGATGCTCCGCATTGCCATTGCCGCTCAAAGGCTGTGCAGGATGCATATGGCCATAGCCATGTGGCTGGAACAGCACCTGGCCGCCATTGATATACGTGTTCACGTCGTCCACCGACCCAGTAGCTACGGCTCCGGCTGAGCTATGCGCTCCAGCGAACGACGGCGACGAGGCCTGCGACCCCGCGATGGTCCGGAACATGTCCATGGCCGGCACGAACTTGTCGGGTAGCTTGAGTAGCTCGTCTTCCGACAGCGTCTTGACATTGTGCGCGCGCTTGAAATGGCGCAGCCAGTTGGAAATGGCCTTGAGCGAGCCTTGCGCGCCGCCGCCGCTGCTGTGGACCGAGTTGCCCGAGTCCTCGGCCGAGTATTGCAGGAAAAGGTCCGTGACCTTGTTATTCAGCATGTCGGACGTCACGCTGCGCCCGAGTCTCCGCTGGCGGATGAGCCACCGGTAGAGCTCCTGCTCCACGCCCGGGTGGTACTCAGATGTGGCCTTGAGCGTCTTGCGCCGCAGGCTCGAGAGGTGCTTGGCGTCGATGCAGAAGGACAGGATGCGGTCCTTGTTCTTCTTGATGTCCGAGACCTGCTGGCGACTAATGCCGAACTCGCGCGCGATGCCCACGGGCTGCTCGCCCAGCTCCAGTCGCTGCAGCACTTGCTGCTTCTCGTGGATCGACAGCACCACGCGCTTGCGCTTGCCGTGACCACTTGAGGCAGACCCACCACCACCTGTGGTCGGAGAGTCTCGGTCACTGTGGCCGTGGACATTGCTTGTGTGGTGGCCTTCGGTGGTCGTCATCTCGGCCTCAAACTCAGGGTTCGAGTCGTCGTCGACGTCCTCGGCGGTGTGGCTAGCGTCCCCATGCAAAAGACCAAGAGCGGAGGATGTGGTTGCTGGGCCAGCAGATCCGGGGCCTGTGCCGTCATATACACTGGCTGCGGCGATGCTGGGGTGATTATTGACAAGATCTGCAGCGCCCGACCGCAGGCCCAGCTGGTGTGTCGGTGTGGCCATGGATGGGTGCGTCGTGTGGGCGGCGGCTTTCGACGGTCGGCTAACTCACTATACGTGTGGCGCGTGGCGTGTTTTCCGGAAGCCATCCGTCCAAAAGAATACGTATAGTATACATAAAGGCGGATATTTGCTCTACATATCCGGGGAATTTAGGCTACGATGTATACTATTATGTATAGTGTTGAGAACAAAAGCAGATCGCATGGAGAGTCGTGAGGGGCCTCGATGGCCGCAGCCGCAGTCGACCCCATCCCATGGAAACTCCAGTGCGTGCCTACGCTGATGCCGTAGTCGGATGATTCCCGACTGACTCGGCTCTCTCGATGTCCACCAGCCTACCGCAACCTGATGTTGCTGGAGCAGAAGCGCAAGGCACATGACGTGGCCGTAAGCGAGACGAACTCAGGTATACATGCTTACGCGCATTGCTGTGTCCGCCGTAAACGCAATGTGCGTCCATATGAGACACGACTGATGGCCGACTGACTGCCTGCTTGCCTCCTGTGTATACGCATAGCGCTGCTGGAAGAGACGCTCAATGGGCTGCGCGCCAAGGCGCAGGCGCTGCAGCAGGACCGCTGGATGTACGAGGACGTGCGCATTTAACTCGACCATGATCCAAATCGCGCTTACTGTTTCGATTCACTTTCTTTAAAGAGTGTCATGAGGGAGAAGGACGCTAAACAAATCATTTGCACATGCACGCGCCCACCGCTGTAGTCAATTGTCTGCGCATGCTGCAGCAGCAGCAGCTTACTGGCGGTGCTTCATTTCCTCGAAGATGGTTCGGCCCAGACGAGCAGGCGAGCGCGTGACCGTGACTCCGGCCGCTTCTAACGCCTGGAACTTGCCCTCGGCCGTGCCCTTGCCGCCCGAGACGATGGCGCCAGCGTGGCCCATTCGGCGGCCAGGCGGGGCCGTGATACCGGCGATGAAGCTGACCACGGGCTTGTTCGGGTCGCCGTGGGCCATGAGCCACTCAGCGGCCTCCTCTTCGGCCGATCCACCGATCTCACCGATCATGATGATACCTTCGGTCTCCGGGTCGTTCGTGAAGCGCTCCAGGCAGTCAATGAAGTTGGTGCCGTTGAACGGGTCGCCGCCAATGCCGATGACCGTGGACTGGCCCAGGCCGACGGCCGTGGTCTGCGCCACAGCCTCATAGGTGAGCGTGCCCGAGCGCGAGACGATACCGATCTTGCCGGGCGTGTGGATGTAGGCGGGCATGATGCCCATCTTGCACTCACCGGGCTTGATGATGCCGGGGCAGTTGGGGCCGATGAGGCGAGTCTTGTTCTGGTTGCGCAGGTGCCACTTGACCTTGACCATATCTTGCTGCGGGATGCCCTCCGTAATGGCCACGACCAGCGGGATCTCGGCCTCGATGGCCTCGATGATCGAGGCCGCGCAGAACGGCGGCGGCACGTAGATGACCGACGCGTCGCAGTTGGTCTCCTTCTTGGCCTCGGCCACCGTGTTGAACACGGGCAGGCCGAGGTGCGAGGTGCCGCCCTTCTTGGGGGTCACGCCGCCCACCATCTTGGTGCCGTACGCAATGGCCTGCTCCGAGTGGAACGTTCCCTAGAGGATCGATCATTGCATTCCGACGGGTCAGAGAGAGAGAGATCGCCATGGCGGGCTGGGCGACATCCAACAACTCATACCTGCTTGCCGGTGAATCCCTGGCAGATGACCTTGGTGTCCTTGTTGATCCAGACCTTGGCGGAGGCCGACATGGCGCGCACGCCCTGCGCGAGCGAGGTGGCCACGGGGGTACGGGCCAGCATGTTCAAGAGAGGAGAGGAGGAGGTCCGCACGCTTGAGCTTCCGATTGCGTTGTGGCCCCGTATCCAGCAGGCGGCCCACAGGACCACACACGTGCGAAGAATTTCAGCCAATCCCAATACATGCTGAAGTTTATGAAACCATTTGATTAGTTGAAATGCTAGATTCAACTAGCTCAGCGGATAGGTTTACATTTTAGCCAATGAGAACAAGCGTATGGTGTTATTTAACAGGATTCCAGTGTGTTGCGCGCACGATGTCGACAAAAAGGTTAAAAGGCGCATAGAAGAGACGCCCGCCTTCTTCATTTTCGGATCAGAGTGCATTCTGAGGAAGATGGGGTATTTATACCTGGCGGATCTTCCCCCGTGGGATCCTGCGGCTGCTGCTCTGAGGAGAAGCACGCGCTATTGATAGAGCAGCAGCAGCAGCAGAAAGGAGGAGGCCAGACGAGTGCGATGCCGTGGCGCCTGAGCCAGCAGTTGCGAAAGCCTCCGAGAGCGAGAAGACCAAGAAGAGTCCACGAGCCTGAACCATGAGCGATCCGTTTGCGTCGTTGGACCCGATTGGCAAGCCCAAGACCCCGGCGCAGCAAGTACTGGCGGCGCCGCAGTTCAACCACCACCATGGACCTCCGGCCACGCCTGTCGCGCCCTTGGGCATGCAAGGAAACATGTACGGCGCTCCTGGCATGGGCATGGGCATGGGCATGGGCCAAGGCATGGGCATGGCCATGGGCCAGCAAGGCATGATGAATCCCATGGGCATGGGTCAGCCAAGCATGGGCCAGCAAGGTATGGGCATGGGTATGGGTGGCATGCAGCCGAATCCGTTCCAACAGCAGCAGCAGCAGCAGCCTATCATGTACGACAACATCAAGAACCTGCTCCAGCAAAAGCCCAAGCAGCCCGAGCCAGTTGTGGACTCGGCCTCCATGGACTTCCTGGAGAATCTTGGCGGCGGAGGCGGTGCCAAAACCAATTCATTCGGAGCCAAGACTAATTCTTTCGGCGCCACTGCCTCGCCTGTGCGTGCTGCTGAGCCGGTGCACTCGATCAGCGACCCGTTTGGCGGCGGATCGGCCGCTGCGCCCATGCTGGACGCTGCTTCCCTCGGTATCTTTGAGACCGGATCCACGCATAAGACGACACCGCCAACCAACAGTCCCTCTGGAGGCGGTGTCAAGTCCAGTGCACTGGCCGATCGTCTGGCCAACGGCCGTCGCAAGACCCAGGAGATGCAGCGGTCCCAACTCAATTTCAACGCCCAATCGTTCGCCAACACCACGGGCGTGGCCAAGATCTCACTCAAGGACGTGCCGACCGGTGGCTCCGCTCACAAGGCGCAGGACGCTGTGGACTTGGACTTTGGCTCCAGCTCCACTCCCAGCAGCAGTTCTGCCACCAATGACGTGTTTGGCAGCGACGACATCTTTGGTGGCAGCGCCAGTGCCAGTCACGGCAGCAACTCGCGCAATGGCAGCGGCCAGTTCCCGGCCACCCACTCGGCCTCGAACGCAGCCAACACGTTCTGGTAGACTAGTTCGCCTTTTAACTCCATATCTATCGCTTCAATAATAATCGCATCAATGGGGAATCAAATCCTGGCTTTTCCTGGTCACTTCCTGATACTGGATGACCAGTTGAAGTTGATGCGGCAGCAGCATCGCATGGGCGACCGAGAATAGCAAAGCCCAGCGCATTCGCTCGCTTTCTTTGTGTTTTGGGCCTTACGTTTCGATCCGTTTCCCAAGCGCACAGGCTGGAATTAGAATTGCCCAGGAGCAGCAGGAGAGAAGGATGCCGCGCGTGAAGAAACGGATCCTGCCTCTCAGCCCCAAGCTGGTCATTTCTGCTTCTCCGTACGCGTGACTGGCATCGCGACCGCCCTCTCCAGCGCTTGTTGATTGCCATCCTCCCGATCTCTATCTCTCTACGTCCAGTATGTATGATCCATCGTCCAAGCAAGTGAACAACGGCGCTGCAATGGCGCAGAATTTCGCCACGATGCCCATGCAGCCGGCTTCCAATCCGTTTGGAGGTGCTGGCTTCGGCGTGCCGCCGGCCGCGCCAGCCTCCAACCCGTACGCGATGGCGCAACAGAACGCGCAAATGATGATGATGAACAACCAGCAGCTGCACCAGACCGCCTACCAGCCCAACGGAGCCTCGTTCATGACCCAACAGGCCGGACCGCCGGCCTTTATGGGGCTCGGTTCCAATGCAGCACCGCAGTATCAGCCGCATATGCAGCAACAGCAACAGATCCAGAGCAATCCCTTTGGCACTCAAGCCATCGTGTACGACAACCTGAAGAACCTGCTGCAGCCCAAGGACCCATTCGCAAGCTCGCAGGGCCTGGCTGCTGATAGTAACAAGAGCATGCCGGCCTTTGCCAACCCGCAGTTCTCTACGGCAAGCGCTGCCCCGGCGCAGATGTCTACGTTCAACCCGACGGCCGGGATCGCTGCCTTCGACCCGTTCGGTCCTCCAACGCCTCCGTTCGCTCAGGCTCCAGCGCAGAGTCAGCCCGGCGGAGGAGCTTTGGCTGATCGTCTGGCTCAGAACAAGCGCCAGACGCAGGAATCGCAGCGCTCGCAGTTGGGTCTGCAGGCCGATGCGTTCAGCAGCGCGATCTTAGCGCCCAAGATCTCGCTCAAGGACGTGAACAGTGGTTCCAGCAAGAAGGAGGTCGACTTCTTCAGCGACAACGCCGATCCGTTTGCCGGCCAAACGTTCGGCAACGTGGACGACGAGCCCACGCAGGACTGGGAGATCTTTGCCCCCAAGAAGGCCACCAAGGCCGGTGCTGCTGCTGGGGCCAGAGCGACCGAGGACCAAGAGCAGGATGACGACGAGATCACGTCCGAGTGCGATCCAAATGAGTACGACGTCCGCTTTGAGACCGGACGCAAGCTCGGTGTGCTCATGGAGCGTGTGGACGTGTGGGGCAAGCACGACGAGCGACGACAGGAATCCGCGGTCGTGAAGCTCGTGGTGGAGAACGGGGCAGCCGACATCGTTGGTGTCACTGTGGGTAGCTCCGTGATTGCGATCAACCGACGAAAGGTGCAGAAGGAGACGTACACGAACGTGCTCGAGATGATCAAGTCGGCGCCTCGGCCTCTGACCATCCGTTTCCAGCGCGGCCTGCAGAGCAAGGACACCACGCAGGGCATGGTGCTCACGAGAATATCAGGTGTGTGTGGCTAGGAAGCGCTGCTGTTGGAATCTCCTCTTACAGCTCAACCGTTTGTGGGTCCAGGCGGCACCTTCAGTGTGGGCAATCTGACGTCGGGCAATGCGGTCTGGGCGTCCAAGTACTTTGCGTTTGGAGGCGCCAAGATGGACGTCCTGCAGCTCTTTGTGTCGCGAGCAGCCTACCACGAGGTGAGCAGAGCTGCGTACGAAGCCCATGGGCTATGGACTGCTTAGCTCACGGCCGGTGTGTGTGTGTTCTTTGTAGTGCGTGATTGCGCTGTACGAGAAGCGCAACGTGTTCCACACACAGATCCAGTCCTTCCGCCTCTGTCGCGACCACAAGGTCTCGCCCATCAAGAGCAAGATCTACAAGGGCTACGGTACCTCACCTCTAGTCTCATGTGTATCAGGATCTGCCTGCTGATCTGTTCTTGTTGGCTCTAGGCAACCTGCACTACTTCGCTCTGAACGTGCCGTCCTTGCGCTTCGTGGCCGCCAAGTTCGCCAGTGAGGACTACGAGACGCTCAAGGCGCTCTGGTCGCACACATACGAGGCCATCGAGCGCAAGAAGCGCATGTAAACGCCATCCCAATGACCATATTCCCTTTTTATTCCGTTCCTCCTCTGCTGGCATCGTATCCTGAATCCCTTCTTCCGGATCTAAACAAAGTCACATGCGAACATGCCTGCCCATGATGGTAAATCCAGCGCCGCAACGTTCTTCTCTCTGTATATATAGCCCAAGCCAGGGAGCTCTCTCTCTATGGACTCTGGAGCCCACAGCCATTGCGCCTGTCGTTTCGCATTTCTAATTGCGACAAATGGTTCTCACTCGCGACGCCGCAGGCTCTTGCGCTCCTGTCGAAACGGCCCCAACGCCCGTAGGCGACAACAATAGCAACGCCGGCAGCTGCTGCAGTCGCCATAGCTTGTGCTGCAGTAGCAGCGAGGGCCGATTCCTGGCGGCGCCGCAGTACCTGCCACGCAGACGCGAGGGCGTGATGAACCACTTCATCCAGGTCGCCCGGCGCACGGGCAAGGTGGCGCTCGGGTTCAAGATCCAGCTCGTGGTGCACCGCATGAGCGCGCAGCTGAGCAACTTCAATGGCGCCGAGCTTGTGGCGGTCATGACGGGCCACAAGAAGAAGGCCGTGACCAAGAGCGCCGCTTACCAGAGCGCGCAGAAGGAGGTCGTGTGGGGCGACATCCTGCCCTTCTCGTCCACGCTCTACATGGCCAAGACCGGGCTGTTCCAGGCCAAGCTGTTCGAGATCCACGTGTACGACACGCGCAACGACCAGCAGGTCGCGACCTTCGAGTTCAATCTGGCCGAGCTCGTGCAGAGCGACAAGGACTCGAGCAAGGAGAACATCATCGTGGCCACGTCCAAGTGCCAGGATGCGCGCGCGTCGCTGTCGATCACAGTCATCAGCTCGCGCGTGGGCATCAATCGCAATGCGCACGGAGGCCACGGAGAAGGGTCCAACGCCGACGAAATGTCCTTCGACGACAGTCGCAGCGATCTCTCGGCCTGCACCTTAGCCTCGGCTGCGTCCAGCCACCCGGCGTACAAGGCTGGAGGTGCCAAGTACTCAGCCACGACGTCGCAGAGCTCGCCAGGCAAGGACGACGGAGAGGGCAAAGCCAACGCGCTGCGTGGAGGTTTACTGCCTTTGGACGAGAAGGAAACCGCGGCAGTCGCAGCCGAGCTGGCGCAGACCAAGACCAAGCAGCAAGAGCTCGTGCGTACGATCCAGGACCTGGAAGAACAGTTGAGGCAGAGCGAGTCTGCAAACGTGCAGCTGGAGAAGCAGAACGAGCTCAAGGACGCCGAGATCGAGCAGCTGCGCGAAGACAAAAGCGAGTTGGAGCAGCAGATCGAAGAGCTTCGCGCGTCTCGAGGGTCCGAAAGCTTACTAGCCGAAGGACAGAACGGTCGATCGTTTGATGGCAGCGATGACGAAGACAAGCAGGAGGAGATGCTGGCCAAGTACACGGTGCTCAAGGAGGAGAACGACCGGCTCAAACATGAGATGGACGCTCTCAAGGAGACTGCAAAGACTGCCGCTGCTGCTGCGATGGTGCATCAGCCTACGTTGACACACAAAGAAGAAGACGAAGAGGAGGAGGAGGACGACGACGAAGAACAGGATGATCGCAACTCGGAAGCGTCTTCTGCTGATGAATTCCAGGACGCACAGGAACCGCATCTGCAGGCCGAGATCCAGGAGCTCAAAGCCAATGTCTCGACCTTGCGGGACGAGCGCGAGAGTCTGCAGCGGTCAGTCAAGGATCTGACCCATGACAACGAGCAGCTTCGCACGCAGATCGCAGACATGAAGGATGAGATAGGCGATCTGGAGGCTTCGCTCGCCAAGCGCGACGCCGAACTGGCCGAGGCACTCGCATTGAACGACGTCGCAGGCGATGAAGAGCAGTCAAGTGAGAAGGAGCCCGATGTGCTGCATGTAGTCAAGCAGGAGAACGAAAAGCTTGTGCGTCAGCTCAACAAGCTGGACAACACGATCACGAAGCTCACGGACGAGAAGACGTCGCTGGCCGACAAGGTGCAGGAGGTTGAATCGGCTCACGACCGCGCCAAGCAGGACATCGGCCGCGCGCAGCAAACGATCGAGCAGCTGCAGTCTGAAAAGGAGACGCTTGCAGACAAGCTGGAGAATGCCAAGGCCGCGAGCGACAATGCCCAGGAGGAGATCTCGGCTGCAGAGGAAACGATCTCGCAATTGCGCGTGCAGGTGCAAGAGATCTCTGCGCAACTGGCCGCCACGCAGCAAGAGCTGCACACACTCAAGCACGATGAATTGGCAGCAAGTGCTGCGGCCGCAGCTGCTGCAGTGGCCAAGAACCAGGAGCTGCAGGAGCGGTGGGAGGAGCTCAGCTCTCAGAACGATCAACTGCAGACACGTGTGGAAGAGCTGGAAGCCAAACTGGAGGCCAGCGAGGCGAGAGAAGAAGAGCGCGAGGCCGAATTGCAGCGCGAAGTCGATGCGCTCATGCGCGAGGCGGAATCTCTGCGTGAAGACCTGGACGAGCTGCGCGCCAGCAAGCAGCAGGCAGAGGACGAGTTGCTGACTCGCACACTGGAGCTGCAGGAAGCGCTGGAGAACCAGCGACGTCTGACTGTGGGCCACGAGGAGCACGTGGGCTCGCTAACCATGCAGAGCGAGGAGGTTCGCTCACGAGTGGAGAAACATACGGAGCAGGCTGAAGCCACGGCCCAGGCGCTGAACCGCCAGGTGGAGACGCTGATGCAGGAGAACGACTACTTCCAGCGCGAGCTGATTGACAGCAAGATGAAGCTGGCCGAGCTCACGCAGCAGAAGGACGAGCTGTCGCACCAGTTCAAGGCCATGGAGAAGACCGTGGTGGAGATGCAGATCAAGGCCGCCGAGAAGGAGCTCAAGGCCAAGAAGAAATAATAGCGCTATGATGATAATGTATTGCCTCGCCTTCCTGTTGAAGTTACCACCCACTTTTGATTTACTAGGGACATAATCCCTCACTTGAACCATTCTGAAACGAGGGATCGCGCGTCGTTGGGGTGGTTTCGTTCGGGACCGTATCCCCCAGACCCGCATTGGGGCTTCTGACCTTGGGCCGCGATGCAACAGGAGCCGGCTTCTTCGAGCATGGGTCGGCGCTCCATGGGGCCCGGAGTCACTTTGACGGGCCGCAACGAGCCTGCACAGCGCGAGGACGGGCCGCAGTCGGCCTCCTCCGTGCTGGAGGCCACAGCCACGCGCACGCCCCACCACAGTGGTCCCGCGGCGGGCCTCTCGGCCGCAGAAGAGAACCAGCTGCGTGGCCGCGTGCGCGCATTGCTGGCCGAAATGCGCACACTGGACCCGTGGGGCGACAAGGAGAGCGAGCACCTGGAGCGAAAGCTGCTGGACCAATTGCGCATGTGCGTGCTGGACGAGCAAAAGCAGGAGGAGCTCGAGAAGCTGCCGAAACGCATGTGCGCTTACGAGTTCAAGCCGGGCGACATCGCGTGGAACTGCAAAGTGTGCCAGGTAATAGAGAGATGCAGAAACCATGGGAGCGGGCAACATGACTCATGCGCACGGTGCTATTGTGTAGGTGGACGAAACCTGCGTGATGTGCAACGACTGCTTCATCTCGAGCGACCACGACGACCACGAGGTGTTCTTCTACTACACGCATAGCGGCGGCTGCTGCGACTGCGGCGACACGGAAGCGTGGGCGCAAGAGGGATTCTGCGAGCGCCATAAGGTGCGTGCCGTTGATGCTGCAATTGTCAACCCACTTGGATGGATCCACTGATCGTATTCTGGTGGTCATTCGTTGTTTGCTACAGGGCGCTCAAGAGGCCGATCCGGTGGCATTTCTACCGCGTGATGTGCTGGCAAATGCGCAGATCTGCCTCAATGAAGTCATGAGCTTCGTGCTGGACACTGTGACGGAAGCGCGGCTGGCGTCGATTGTTTCGGAGGGCGATGTCGAGATTGCGCGAAATAAATTGTGCGAATTCTCCCCCGAGAATCGGTACTCGGTCATTGTGCACCACAACGAGCTGCAGTCTTCGCAGGATTTTGCGGCTGCGCTCAAGATGGTGCATCCTGCTATTGCTGTACGTAGTGAATCGTCCCGTGTTGTTGGCAGCGTCATTTACTTACTCTTCGGACATGATCTCTCTCCCATTTAGTATCAGATGCTGAAAATTATTACGGAGACTACGCAGCAAAAGCAGAGCGTGGTTCGCACGAAATCCACCAGAGAAGAAGCACTGGAACTGGCTGAAGCTCTGCACAAGCACGGCATTATCGTTTCGGTCGTATCCAGTGAATACAAGAGCAAGATCCCAGCCGTGAACTCGCTGTTACAGTGGCTGGTGTCGTTGGCAAACCTTTCCGATGGACTCTGCCGCCTGATCTGGGAACAGTTTATCTCACATGGCGATGAGAGTCCCCCTGGTTGGCACCGACGTGTTGAAGATGGAGATATTGAGATGCAACAAGCAGATGCGGTGCCTCCAAATTACCCGATTCTTCGTGCTGTGATTCTGGCTGATTCGTATCTGCCGAAAAGCGAGAGTGATGCGCTTCATAGTCTGCTGATGGCTCTGCTCGCGGATCCGTTCTTCAAAAAAGCATTTGCTATTGCGTTCACATCATCGTATCGGCAACTGTATCACGAATTTGTCACTGGCATCGGCAGTTCAAGCGCGACAATCTTGACCTTTGGCGTGCAGTTTTTCAATCGGGCAAGCTTTGTCAAGCTCTTGGTTGCCGATTATGAGTTGTTGGAAGTGTTAATGACCTCGGTACTGGAAACACCGCGCCGGAAGCTGAAAGAAGGAGCTATTGAAATCCCTTTCGATGGTACTCTAGAGCACGTGTCGCTTGTATTGGCACCGGAAGAAAACTGGAGGCTGCATCAGTGGGATTTGTTTGCTCTTGGGATCCAGCGTTCAAGAAGTGTATCGACCTTACAAGACGTAAACTTGCCTGCCCTCGAATCAGAAGCTTTAACTGCTGGTTTCACCGTTCTAAAGCCGAGTCAAGACTCTTTATTTCTCAATTTGGCGCCAGACACAGATCTTCCAGGGCGATTTGAGCTGGACGTTTCTTCGCCCGTGTTTGTCTTCCGTCGATACATGTCTGGCTTGCTGGACCTTCGATACGCTCTTCAAATTGACGGTGTCTCTGAATGCTTTGTCTTGGAAAAGAACGGCACTCGTTTTGCAGAATTCCTTCTGTATCTGTCGTATATTCAGGGCGTTTGCTCTGAAGTGCGTCAGACTGGAGACCATGTTCTTATGGAGTCCCGTGGCTGGGTTGTAGCTGTTGAATTTGTATCGACGGCATCGGATGTGTTTAGCTGGATTATATCGAATGTTTTCAAGAATGTGGACGACAAGAATGGCCCTGAAGTGGATGCACGACTGCGTTACCTGATTGAGAACATCACAAGACCTATTTTAGAGGCGCATTACTTCTGGATGGCTTCATCTGGCAAATATTTCCCCCCGCTTGACTTCATTTGTGGCGATGCATTGCGAAGTGATCAAGCCGAGAAGGCGGTTTCTTGTCACTACCCAGTGCATCGCACTCTTGCTCAATTGGTTCGGACGCTGTGCGATTCAAATCGTGGGCTGGAATTATTTTGCTCGCTAGTGTGCTCTCCTGGTGATGACACACTATGGGTTCATCCGTCAAACAGCCCCATCGGTTTCTGGCATCGCGTTCACTTGATTGAACCTGCTTTACAGGCAATCGTGTGGGATGCTCAGGTGCATTCTGGAATGTGGGTGCGGAACGGCATGGCAGTGGTTAACCACAGTATGAACTACGGCGAACCTCCCTTCTGTCTTCGTTTCCGCGATGTGGACTTGTTGCTCGTTCAGTTTGGTTTCCAGTTGATGGGGATCGATTGGATGATGGCATCGATCAAGGGACGTTTCGGCATCGAGGAATGGATTGAGAACGAGGACCCAGAGAACAAGGATCCTGAGTTGATGGTGACGGAATGTTTGACCCTTTTGGGTCACTTAGCAACGGAGCTGCCGCCAAAGGTTTCCCAGGAAGATGCGTTGCGCAGTCTTGTACCATACCTACGTCGTGAGATTGTTCAGCGCTTATGTGTTGGACCTTGTGCGCATAGCGATCTGTCCAAAATCGCGACAGAGTTCTTTTTGGCGCACGAGAACTTGTTTTCAAACAACTTTTCAAGTGGAACCGTGCTGGACCAAGTGCTAAAAGAAGTCTGCGCAGAGCCTGGGTTCTCGTCCTCTTCGGGTGGTGGCGGAGATTCTGCCACTGGAGGAAAGTTTCAATATCGCTTGAAACCAGAACTGTATGCAGAGTACAATCCGTCGTTCATCCACTTGACGCGCAAGCAGCACGAGTTTGCGCATGAAAATTGGTTTCAGAATCGCGTGCGCTTGTCCAAGCTTCGCGAGCAGCAACAAGATGACGGCAGTCCATCGAGTACGCATTCATCGTGGTTGGATTTCCCTATCGTTAACATGTTCTTGCCATGTCCTATTGGATTCCGACGATCGCGCTACTCGATTCTGCACCCAGGAGTATGCCGTTTGATTTACGAAGCATGCTGGCGAGCAGTGACGGATGCGAAGCAAGGGCTGAATGTACTCACTCGATCGCTTCATTTACTCACGCTTCAGTTGTACGTCGTGGAAGAAATTCGCTACCTATGTGCGACGCCAGTCAAGTCGGAAGCGGATCAGCAAGATCGTGAGGAGGCAACTGCACTGATTGAGAACTACCTTGCGTGGGCAACAACCCCTCAGCCAAGTATCGATGATATTCCTGATCAATCTCGAGTTGCTATCTTTCAGCTATTGCTGAAGTTAAACCCGTGGTCTGTTAACGGTGGCAACGGCTGCATGGTCCGACTTGACGGAGACCAAAAGCATGAGTGCGGCCGTGGCATCGATTGGCTGCTTCATCGCTTTTCCCGAATCAGTGAGACCTGCCGTGCTATGGGCGAGCAGCATAAATTGACAGAAATCACTCGCGACGAAGTAGATCACAAGGCTATTCTCGCCCAGCGGCGCAAGGAAGCCCAGATGCGAGCCATTTTGCAGATGCAGCAACGCCAAAAAGCATTTGCTGAGCAGATGAAAATGATGAGTGAAGCAGCTGGGGAGGACGACGAAAGTGAATCAACCGACGACGGAATGACTGGTGCCGACCATGATCATAATGCAGTGTCCATGTCCTCGGACGACGGCAGCAACGATGTGAACATGAGTGGGGAGTATGGGTTGAGCGAAGCAGACGCACTTCCAGAGTGCGCGATGTGTCATTCGGTGGATTCAGAAGACAGTTTCATGTGCTACGTGGGATTCGCTCAATGTTCTGCTGTGCTATCGCGTCTAAACGGCGGAAGCATCGGACGGTTCCTGAGCACTCCCATGGATGAAATGCACGTTGGTGAAGATGTCCCCATGCACGTACGCTTATGTGGCCACTCAGTGCATCAAACGTGCTGGAAATCGTATCACAGCTCCCAGTTCCAGCGAGCCATCACTGGTGGACACCATCGCCATGCTTTGAATGCGGTTGATGTGACCAAAAAGGAATTTTTGTGTCCACTTTGCAAGTCGATATCCAATGTATTGATTCCAACCACAACCAACGAAATGAATCGTCTACTTCAGCCAAGAAGCGTAGGTGACGGTGCTGTTGGAAAATCAAGCATTGTGGATATGGGTCACTGGTTGGATGCAATTGGTCGCGAGCCTTCGCTGAACGCACAGCAAGAGGCTGTAGCTTTGTCGACAGCAACTACTGCTGAGACCAATGGAGATACTGAACTAGCACTCCAGTTGAATCCGCCACCGCATCTAGTTAGCCCAGCACTCGCCATGTGGCTCGATGAAGGTCTCTCGTCGTTGTGCATGGCTATTCACAAAGTGGCATTTGGTGCCATGCAGAAATCAAATCCTGAGCGATACAGTGCTTCAGCGTGCAACGCGCTGTTCCACACGTTGTTGTGCACAGTTTTGACTACTCCAGACGGCGATCAGTCTAAACCCGAGCATCTATTTCTACAGGCAATGCGCTTTCTACCGCTAATGCTCAAGCAAGTAGTGCGGCCTGGATCGCAAGCTTCGGCTGCTTGTGGGCGTCGACAAATCTCTCACCTGCTTTTCTACGGCGGCTCTGATGTGCTGGCGGATGGAACAGTGACGCTGGAAAACGAGCAGCCTAGTACCCAGACTCAGACGCGCAAGCAGAGCCAATGGGGGAAAGTGCGATGGCCGACCAAGCCGTTGCTATTGTGCCACCTTGGAAGTGTGCTGGTGAAGGGTTTGCTTCTAGCAGAGAGCGACGACGAGGCCGTTTTCATTGGACGTCTACTGGTGTTAGCCCGTATCGTGCAATCGCTGCTTTGGTACGCCATCACCCGGGACAAGGACTTCACTGACAGCATGGCCGACAATCTGGAGGAGTCGGAGGAAAGCATTTCGCTCTTCATTGCAAGCTTTTTTGAAGATCCGAACACGAGCAAAGTGACGGCTGCCGATACGTTGGAGCGTTTGTATCTGGAACTTGTCTCGCAGTGTCAGGAACAGTTCGCACACGAAATCTGTGCGTCGACTGACAAGTACAAGCTGCTTAATGCTATCGCCTGCGAAGTCGCGCCCATGGCTCGCGTGGCTGCGTTCCTCATGCAAGCTGTGTGTGCATCCAGCGTGGTCGATGGCAAGAACGCTCAGCGTGTACCCAAGCCGAGCTCGATCACCCATGAAAATCTGCGGACCGCCGACTTTGTGAAGCTGGACAACATGCTGTTCATGCCCGTGATCACGCGATGGGTTCAGCGGTTCCAGCAAGCGTACGCGGAGATGCACGATCCTCAAGGGATCCTGCAGCAATGGCTTGCGAGCATGAACCTCGCGCTGGAGCCTGCAAACAAGGTGACTTTCCCGCTTGTGCTGGCCCGCGATCTGCACACCATGCACTCTTCGCTGTCTGTGGTTGCGTCGGGCTCCAACCGCACGCGATATCTGCGCTCGCTCCCGCGTGCGTACGTGAAGTTTTACTCTGAGCTTGCCAAACGCCGCTGCAACGGATGCAATCAGTTCCCTGCCCGACCTGCTGTATGCCTGCTCTGTGGAGCTCTGCTGTGCGCAGCGAGCACATGCCCGTCGATCCAATCGGACAAGTCTGGCTATCCGGAGGACGCGAATCCAGGTGCCTGCACAGTCCACGCCAAGAAGTGTGGTCGTGGCAGCGGAATGTTCTTGCTGGTTCTGGAGGGAGCCGTGCTGTTGGTGTACTGGAAGCTGGCGGCCTATGTGGGAAGTCTGTACGTTGACGAATACGGCGAGGAGTTCGGCGAGCGCAACCGCGAGCTCAACAAGGGCCGCCCATTGTATCTGCAAGAAGACCGACGCCAGCGCTTGCTGCGCCTCTGGACGCGTCATGAGATCCCGAACGAAGTCGTGAAGATCCAAAACAGCTCGGAGCGGGTCATTCGCAATAGTCATTACTAGAGAAATCATCATCAAATGGGTCCAGCAGACCCTGTGGCTGTGGGATAGCAGCGCTGAATACAATATTTGTAGTAGAGGCCCTCCATGTGCATTAACCGCTTGCCCGCTTCTCAATTCAATCCATGTCCATTGAGCTGTGAGTCTTTCTTCCATGCCCAGTGATATCTCTCCTAAACTCGAATATTCAGACCGAAAAATTATGCGTGTGTCTACTAAAACCGGATATTTAGACGCGATATAATTATTTGAAAATGCGAACTTAACTAATGAATGTCCTTTAAATGGAGATAGCACAGTACCCCGTGAGACTCCCGTTCGCTTGGGCGCAATCGGTCAAATATAACCCAAGTGATGCTGCCCGTCAAAGTGGCCGCCGTGGGCGAGCCGGCTACCGCCAGATCACCGCGCCACAAGTCGCTGTGCACGCCCAAGCGCATGCGCCGATACGCGGTGCTGGTGCTGGTGGTCGTGGCAGTGCTGTACTCGCTGCAGTTCCTGTACAGCAAATGCGATACGCGCGTGCATATGTCCCAGATCCTGACCAAGACCACGCGCATCCTGCAGGACAACGAGGTCGAGTACTGGCTGGACAAGGGCACGCTGCTAGGCGTGCACCGTGATCGCGGTTTGATCCCGTGGGAGTACGATGTGGATCTCGGCGTCATGAACGCGACCTGTGACGACATCTCGGGGCTCAAGCCCGAGTTCGAGAAGGCCGGGCTCATCGCGTACGACCGGTCCGATGAAGTGCCGCACAAGGTCAAGCTCACGTACGACACCGAGAACCACCACTTCTACATGTCGGACTCGCACATCGATGTGCCCTGCATCCGCGTGTACGACGCCAGCGACGTGTCCACCTGGGTCGACATCTACTGGTACATCGAGCTGAGCGCGGAGCAGGTGGCCGCGCAGCGCGACGACGTGCTCATCCCTGCCGGCTACGACTGGAACTCGAGCCTGCTCTGCTTTGCTGAGGGCCTGCGCGGGTACGTTGACACCATGTGCTGCGGCGGCTGCGTGCCCTTCGCGTCCGTGTTCCCACTGCAGAAGCTGGACGTGCCCGTGAGCGACGGCGTGGAGCTCTCGCAGCTGCAGTATGTGCCGCGCAACGTGCGGCAGTTCCTGGAGATCCAGTACGGCCCCGACAGTCTCTCGAGCCGAGAGATCAAGGTAAGCAGCTTCCTTCCTACCTGCTTGCGCACGCTGATAACTCACAGACTGCCGCTCTCTCTTTAGGGATGGAAGTCGGTCGCGTGCGGCTTCTGGACCAGCCCACTCATCTTTATGGTCCATCTCGCGCTGCTGAATGTCGTGCTGGTCAGCCTTGTGTTTTTCTACCGCCGCCGCCAGATCATGAAGCGGATCAAGCGGCGCAACATGTGATCCGTCACGCACCCATACAGCAGGCATTCGAGGACGCACGCCGCCTCCTCCTCTGCATGTGTGGCGATGTAATAGACAGCAGCAGCCTCGGCCACGGTCGGATTACTGTATCAACTCGTTCCATCCTCCCTCTTTCCATCCATGTCTCTCCAAAGCGACACGTTGCCGTCCACATACAAACTTCAAGTGACCCGGCATGACCTTCACTCCTGTTGCTGTCGTGGCGTTGTCGCTATCTTTAGGCTTCACACAAAAAAAAACGCCCCGCGCAAACTGATTACTTCTCCGCTATTATCGACTTTGACAGGGTCGCCGCACCCCACGGCTTGAGTCACACTCGGGCTTTTGCTGATTGAAGCACAAGCGAAAGGAAACGGCGCATAAGCAGCAGCACAGAGAGCGGCCCGTTGCGACTCGCATTTCTCCGGCCTCTCGCTGTCTAACGCACTCGCGATCGATCGCAGCGGTAGACGAAGGACGTATCAAGTGCGACTCGTCTCGCGGCCTGTCATTGCGGTAAGAAGCGCTGTATAATGGAGGGAAACGCCTCGCCTGCGATGAGGGATTACAGTGTAATCCCACAACGCCGTGACGATGAGACAAGCGGGAGAAATGATTGTTTTGCTGCGCTGTGATCTGGTATGGACTCAAAACGAATGGCTGCTATGGTTGTTTGCGTAGTGCTGCTCACTGGCTGGCATCTTTAGTCGAAGCACAGAGGCTGTCAGTGTTTCTTCTACTCCTCGTGAGCGCATAGTCCGATCTTGTGGCTGGCGTTATCTGATTACGAGCGAGCCGATCAAGATACACGATGGACGAAGACTTTTCTTCTGGATCGCCACGCGCGAGCCCCAAGCGATCGCGGCTGTCACGTCGTGAGTCGAGCGAAGAAAGCAAGCACCGGCTCAAGCGCGAGATCACGCGCGAGCTCATTGACTTCGATGTGATCAAAGGGTAAGAATTGGTGAATCTCTCTTTGCGAGCAGCAGCTATGCATTGCTGCAATATTTGCAATCGATGGGAGGCTCATGTATCACTTTGCTGCACGCTTTTGTCCCCATGTTGCGCTCCAGCTCTGCGTTCTTCCACACAAAACCATCGAATCATGACAAGAAAGTGCTTAAAGAAGGCATCCTGCGCGTCTTGTTCTTGCCACTGCACTCAAAATACTGGCGTCAAAAGGTAAGCCACTGACATTGCGTGGTGCATTGGTTGCATTGGCTCACTCGACTGCTGCGATAGCCTCACGCTTATGAGACAGGCGCATCGCTATATCTGCTACATGCGTTCGCGATTGGAGTCTATTTCTTCAGCCCTCAAAACTCGTCGGTTTTCAATTCATTCGAAGTGATGCTTCCGATCGCGCTTTTGCTGCTCATTGCGGTTGGATACGGCCGCGTATCGAGCACGCTGCATATTGGAGACCTCGATCCGTCCGTGAAAATTGTCTCAACTTCGAAGCTCACGAGTGATTCCAGCAACGTGAGCACAAGCAGCGAATCCACAGATGCAAGTACTACAACGACAGGTCTCGGTGACGAAATCGCTGAGTCCGAGAATTCCGATAGTACGGACAGCGAAGAAGACAGCGGCAACTCGTCTTCTTCCAGTGATGAAGCTCATCACGACAACAGCATGTTTGCTTCTGCCGCAGCAGTTCCAGCTGAGGTATGTGGACATTGTACTTGCTCAGATTCAGCCGTGTGTGCGTACGCTGACACTGACTCTGGGATAATTGTGTATGTTTAAAAATGTTATAGGGTCATCGCTCCCCGCGGCTGCCTCGAACGACTGCTGACCGACG
This sequence comes from Elongisporangium undulatum, assembly GCA_023334555.1. Taxonomy (NCBI): domain Eukaryota; phylum Oomycota; class Peronosporomycetes; order Pythiales; family Pythiaceae; genus Elongisporangium; species Elongisporangium undulatum. The sequence goes on from JAADVF010000029.1 coordinate 53,324, forward strand.
CGAAAGTGTTGATCAATCAAAACGCCGTCTGAACGTTTGTGTGTGGGACAACGGGGTTCCCACGAAGCGGTACATGTCGATCGCGGAACTGCGCAACACAATTCTTGCCAAGGTAACGAATGAACCGTTTAGAAGTAGTTTCCCATCCAGATGTCTTACGAGGTTCTTTTGAACATAGGTCAAAGCTACACCTCCACGAAGTTTATATCGGAAAATTGCCAAGTTGTCAGCATTGACGCTTTCGCTCGTCCCGTTGATGCTTCGGACTTTGATCAAATGCCAAGAATTCAACTGCATCAGAGTGCTTCAAGATCCCCTGGAAGTCATCAATGTACGTTACAATTGTGACAGTGGATATAAAGGTCACTCTTACTTACGGCGTGTTCCTTTTCATCCCAGTTTGCTCCTCAAATGTATCGAGATTTTGCATTTGATCAGCTTCAAGCGCAACTGAAAAATGCTTCGTGGAGCGAAAGCCTTATTTCGCTTTCGTGCGCTTTATCCACGTACTACATGGCTTTCATCATCTTCACAGCATTAGCTGATGCAGAAGTCACATACCACCGCCGCTTCTTGTAAGCGGACAGGATACTTTCCTATATCCAGTGAGGTACTTACATGGTTTATTGCGCTTGCTTCAGGTACGCGAAATGCTTCACTGCACTTACGTCTTCGCGTCGCTCGCGTCAATCGAATCTGCCGCACTTTCGGTTGAAAAATGTTGTCAACATTAAAGCATGGATCTCATTGCGCGGCGGTCGCACTTGGCTAAAGCGCCAGGGACGTCAGCGTGCTGCAGATGAGATTGTATCGAGCCTCTTCCTCATCAACCTCATCATGCTTGTCGTCATGGGCATGCAAGCGGTCTCGGAGTCCACTGGCAGCCAGAACTTGCTGCACATCGAGGTTACAGTCTGGTGCATGCTTGCAAGGTAAGTTTTATTCTTGTAATGCCTGGTGCAGGCTTTTTGCTTACAAATGTTATGCCCTTGTGAATGCAGCATCTTCATGCTACGATTCATGATGCTGGGGTCCAACATCAACAAGAAATACCAGAACACATCGCTCCTGCTGACTGAGCAGGTTGGTGTCCCTTGTTCCCTGTGCCGTGAACACCAACGAAGTGAACGGAAGGTCTGATAATTGGTTTGTTTTCCCGTTCGCTTAGATGAACGTATACTTGCGCTTGCTGGTTAAGCCCCACAAGAAGGAGAAGCTCTTGGTCTCCAACAACGTGCTGAAACTCGCCAGTAAACTACTCAAGGTGCGTCCAGCTGAAGCGTCTGATCGTTGTCGTCTTTCCTGCCACATGTGTGGGTGAGCATCTACATTTTCCGACGGTGTCTAATATTTGTGGTCTGTTTTATAGGAGCTGAATCCTCCAAACAAGGTGTCTGGACTCACGATGAACCCACTGCTGTACAACATTACTCGCGTCGTCGTCCTCTCGGCCTTTTCATCCACGGCGTCCGAGTTTTTCGGCTTCAAGCTCAAGCTTTGGAAGATGAAGGCTGTGTAAAGAGGCCAGCATAGATCCCGCCGGTGCAGCACCGGAGTGTGTGCACAACACGGAAGCTGGTGCACTGATATCGATGCAAAGCTGCTGCAACTAGGCAGGTAACTTAAATACACTATACTACATTGGAAAACCCTCGCTTATGATCTCCCGTTAAGATCGTCTCGCCTGTTCATGCAGGCCGCCGCTGAGAAAGCCATGCTATGAAGATCTTCTTGACTGGTCAGGAAGAAGAACAAGAGCGGATTGGATGGATGGGAGCAATAAATGATTACTATATTGTACTAAGGTTGGTGGTGTCTATCTCTCTAGAACCGAGGCGTGGGGAACTCACGCGAGGTGCGCAGCAGCAGCGACTCGAGCTTGGACGGCTTGGTGGGGCAGATGGGGCTGCGATCCACATCGGGATCGGCCTGGCCCATGACCAACGGCTCGTCGGCAAACTTGACGTGGTTGTGGCGCTGCTTGCGCTTGGGGGACTCGGGCGTGGCCAGCGACGTGGCCGAGAACTTCTGGAAGGTGTCAAGCATGGCTTGGTCGATCTTCAGGCGCTGGTACTTGAGCGTGAAGCGCTTCATGTACGAGTCGGCGGCCAGCAGGAACGGCAGAGCCTGCTCGTGGCGGTTTTCGTGCCAGAGCTGAGCGCCGCGCTCCTTGGCGATCGACATGGCCTTCCAGAGCACCGAGATGTCGCGGCTCACGGCATCGTAGCCCGGCAGCGACGGGAACTCAGTGCTGTCGCGGTCTGAATCCGTAGGGGACAGCGGTACGGACGCCGTCATGACCTTCTCGTGCGCCTGGATCTGCGCCATGGCCCACATCTGCGGGGCCTCCATTTGCAGTGTCTCGCGTCGTTCCGATTGCGACAGCAGGTGCACCATGCGTGCGCGCGCGAGCTCGAGGAAGCGTACGCAGGTCTGTTCTTCGTACACGCCCATCTCGTTGAGCAGTGCGAGTTCCTTGGCGATCGCAAAGAGGTTGCGTTCCATGACCACGTTGTTCATGTCCGAGGCCCAGGCCTCGACCAACATCATCTTGAGCTTGAGCTGCAGCGACAGACCCATGAGCGAGCGGCGCAGGCGCTGCGAGGCCTCGGACTCCTTCTCCACCACATCTTCGTCCGATGCGGCGTCGTCGTCCTTCATGGCGCGCGGGGACAACGCCAGCGGCATGGCCAGGATCTTGGCCGTGTCGATCGGCTCGATGCTGCGGCGGCGCTTCTTGGAAACTGCCGAGAGGTCCATGTGCGAGCTGGGCTGGATTACCACCACGTCCATAACTATACGTGGGGTTATCTGTGGGAAGCTAATACGCTTGTGGGGCCGAGTGTGACCGACCACAACAACAAATCCAGAGGCGGACGAGGCAGGCAAGTCCAGAAGTGACTGACTGGGAAATCCGCTCCACTTGCAAATAGAGAACCAGTCCCAGACAACGGCAGGGGGAGGGGGATTTTGTGTAACCCTAGACCACGCTTTGGAATCAACCACTTGGGAGCCAAGAATCCATACTGTATCATATCGACAACACAAAAACCGATGTCAGAGGCTAGGTTTAAGCGACTAAACCCTGGTTCCTGACAAGCCGGGGCCAGCTGCTGGACAGTTTATTGAAGACAACCCTAGCCTCGGCTGGACTAATCCAGCCCCATTGGCAGATGACTTTTTTGGAGCTTGGTTTTTGTGACTGTACGTCACTCAAAGAGACGGCTCCGGTTGCCGTAAGACAGCCAGTTTGTATGAGCTGTTGCTGCGGAAGCGAGTGCCTCTCTGCAAGTGTCTCGCTCCGGCCGGATATAAACTGTAAATGAGCGAATGCTAATGTGGGCCGTCGTTCCAAGATCCCTCAAAATGCTTCTGAAGTGCGTTCAGAGCACATATGTGGACCTTGAGACGTGATTTGGTGTGATGGCGCTACACCTCAGCTCCTCAAGTCTCTTGAAATCATGATTATCAAAGCGAATCCCCCGTGACAAATGGCCATGATATCGAATAGATGGGACAGGATGGCGCCCTTGGGATTTGTTTTGCTGGTAAGCCTGAACTCCCTCCCTTGGTAAAGGAATGAGTGTATCAGGCCAGTGGATTTCCAGGTGCTAGCAAGCACATGCTCCATGACGTAGGAGCATTTGCTTGTGGTCTCACGTCTGGGTGCATTATTATATGGTTTACGCCTTTGCAGATCCCATCAGCTGCATTCCACAAAGGAGTGCTCTAGATTGCTCTATGAGCGGATGGCAGTTGCCCCCTCTGGCTAAAAATCCGGGCTCTCTCTGTTCGCGAAGGAGTATAAATTCTCACAGGGACGGGAACAACTTCGTTGCAGAAAAGCCCTGCCCTGTGACTACAGTGGGCGAAAATAAAACGTCCACTTGTGGGCCCGAGCTTTCCTTCCTTGATCTGTGTAGCGCTGATCAAGGAAGGCTTCACTGCCTGCGCGATCAAGCGATCAGGTCACTCACACATGTCCGTCAGCGCCGCATATGGTGGTCGCCCGCTTCTCCGCAGGTCGAGGTCATGCACGTATGTGTGAGCAAGGTTATGTGGTCATCGGAGTGACGTTCATGCCTCAGCTGGGCTCATATGTAGAGTATGTATTTACGATCGCCAGAGCGTGCTCATTGGATTGGGATATGGTGTTGATTACGATCCAGACTTCTTTACATGTCGGCTGTCTGGGTGCGTCTGAAGCATCTTCTGCCTCTATACTTCCTTCCAAAAGTCTGCCTTATTGTCGAGGCTGGACAAGTTGTGGTGGGGCTGCCGCTTCCATTTTCGCAAGCAGAAGGATCCCATCCGGATCTATCTCTATCTCTCTCTTCAATGGCAGCTTTCCCTTGGCGTCCGGACGGTGCCCAACTAACAGGTAATAGATCCAGTGGTGGGTCTCTGCAAGAGGAAGGATCACAAGTCATGGATGGGAACCATGGAGACATGGCTGCATTGCATTACATTTCGTCCGTGGGTCTTCCTCCATGAGATAGGTCCTCGTGTCTCAGCGGGAAACAAGCGCGCGAGTAAATGGCTGGTCGCGCTCTCCTGGGATATGCTTCTCTTTCGGATACAGTTTGCAGCGCAAGGTCACCAATCCGAGTCGCAGTTCAGTGCCAAAATGATACGGACACGCCCATTACACCCGCTCTCTTGTCCGGATCTTCACTTTACGAAAGGACGATATGCCAAAAACGGGGTAAAGACTCCAGTTAACAAGTGCACGTTCTGACAAGACAGACAGGCCATGGAGATCCCCACCGAGTAGCCCACTTTGCTCTGTGGGCTGGCGGCTGTAGCCATCTCCAAATTACTTATGGTACGAAATCGTAAGTTATATATTTTTGGGAGCCGTGCGTGTATTTATAGTCGGATGGCTTCATGCAAATGCCCAACAAGATGGTCGCTCTGCGCGCTTTGCCCTCGCTGAAAACACGGCGGAGCTGCCTCATTGCTGCCAGCTCGGACCATGCAGACCGCGCAGCTCAACGTGCAGGTCACGGTGCCGCAGGACTCTTCGCGAGAGGATGAGGCGGCGCGCAAGAGCAGGGAGCTAGAGGACCAGGATGCAGCCGACGCGAGCGTGGCCTTGCCCATCGCGTTTCCCAAGATCCCAGTGGATCGATACGGTTTCCTCACCACGGACAAGTGCGTAGCGCTTCTCGCTGTCTCTGTCGCGCGGTCGAGCGTCTCCACAGAAAGACCGACTGGGCTCGTCTTTTGTCTAGGCGATATAACCAAGGCGCTCTGGAGCCACCGCCCAAGAACGCGGTCTGGCTTGAGAACCGGCGCACGCAGAAATGGGTCAAGATGATCGGCAAGCAGCTTGAAGATTGGGATGTGTACGCTGCTGCTTCCCCTCTGCACCAGGATTCACGCCTTGGATTTGACACTGACTCTTGTCGCGATTCGTTGTGAAACCTTAGCTGCCAGCTGAAGAATGCGTCCAAGCTCAAGCGTCGCATCCGCAAGGGCATCCCCGAGGCGCTGCGGGGCCGCGTGTGGTGCCACCTCGCAGGCTCCACGCAGATGATGGCCAACAATCCAGGCGTCTTCCGCGCGTTCCTGCTGGTCAAGGATGTCCCGTGCGAGGAAACAATCGCGCGCGACATCGGCCGCACATTCCCCAGGCATTATCTGTTCAATGAGCGTGATTCCATGGGCCAGTGCGCGCTCATGAACGTGCTCAAGGCGTACTCACTGCACGACCCGGAGGTCGGCTACTGCCAGGGCATGGGCTTCCTCTCGGCCATGTTCCTCAGCTACATGCCCGAGGAGCAGTCCTTCTGGCACCTGGTGGCCTGCCTGAACCACAAGCGGTACGACATGGCCGACCTGTACCGGCCCCGTATGCCCAAGGTGCCCGAGGTGATCTTCATCTTCGAGGGGCTCATGCAGACCCACATGCCGCAGCTCGCCGCGCATCTCGAGAACGAGGGCCTGCATCCGACCATGTACCTGACCCAGTGGTTCATCACGCTGTTCACGTACAACTTCCCATTCGACTTTGTCACGCGCGTGTGGGACTGCTTCCTGTACGAAGGCTGGAAGGTCATCTTCCGTGTCTCTCTCGCGCTCATGAAGCACTCGCAGAGTGAGTTGTGTTCCCCCGCTGAACAGAGCTTGGCCACTCACCCTTGTGCACCTGCAACAGAGGCGCTGCTGGCCATCAAGTTCGAAGGCATCATGGAGTTCTTCCGTGAGATGCCCATGCGAGTAAGCCATGCGACGTCCCCTGCAGTGCGTAGGATGCCAGTGCTGATCCCTCTCTTCTTTGCGCAGGTCCAGACCAAAGAGGTCCTGGAGATCGCGTTCCACTTGCCGCTCAAGCGCGCGCACATTGAGCAGCTCAAACTGCAGTACCAGCAATCGATCTCGACCGAGAAGTAAGTTCACACGCAAGGAGTAAGAGGCAGAGCAGATTGTATCGAAATGCTTGAGAGAAATATCAACAAACTGCATCTCTCAGTCCTGCTTGACCTGCGGCGTGGCGCCGGCAAAGCGCTTCTTGAGCCGCGGCAGCAGGATGCCGCCCAGCACGGCGATCACGACCAGCTGGATCGTCGTGGTCGTGTCGATGATATCGCCCTTGGACTGCAGCTTGCTCAGGATCAGACCGGCCTTGCAGCTGAAGAAGTTGTACGGGATCAGGCCCAGCAGCGGCCCCAGCACGAACTGCGTCAGTGGGATCTCCAGATGCGGCGACGCCAGGTTGATGAACCAGTTGGGCGTGAACGGGAACACGCGCAGGAACACCATGTACAGCGCCAGGTCGTCCCGCTCGCGGTCCACGAGCTCCCGCAGCGTCGCAAGCTTGCGCGGGAACAGATGCAGCACCGCGCGGCGGCCGCAGTACTTGGACAGCATGTACATGAACACCGAGCCGAGTGTGTTGTATGCGAGGCAGAGCGGGAAGCCGAGCGTCATGCCGAACAGCGCGCCGCCCAGCAGGTTGAAAAAGACCGTGCCCGGGATCGCGAACGTCTGCAGGTACAGATAGCAGCACATGTGCGCTACCAGGACGCGCGTGTGCTCCTTGGCGGCCACCGAGTTGAGCGTCTTGCCCAGCTCCTGCGCAGCTTCGAGCGATGTCGGAAGCCGCAGAGCGGCCCACTCGCTGTCGCTCAGGTGCTCCACGATGAGGATCCGCAGCGCCAGCAGCGTGGCGCCCGTGGCCAACAGCAGGATCAGACCCAGGACCTTCACGTCGCCCGTCCACCCGGCGTCCTGAGCTTCAGTCGCTTGGGCTGAGGAGGGTGGCGGCGGTCCATTGGGGCTGGCGGCGGCTACGGCCTCCGTCTTGAGGTCGGAGGTCATGGGGACGCCAAGGGGGATTGGAATGAATCCACCCAAAAGGGCAACGCTGCTTCGAACACAAGCCCCATATGTCGGAAGAGGGTGATGTCACTGTCGCGAGGGAAAGAAAAAACGCCATCTGGATCCGCCGTGATTCGCATTGAGGATGGCGGATCATCCGCCAGCGATGAACGCGGCGGAAGTGGTTGTGGAAGCTGATATTTTAACAGCGGATCGGACTGATCCGCTTGTGGAAGAGCAAAAGGCCGATCCAGTGGAATCTGCAGAGGAAGATCCGAAACAGGAAGCGAAGAATGAAGAGGCGGACGACCCGGTGGACTCGGCGGTGGATGTGGTCGTCACGAGTGTGGACGTGGGGGAAACTGGCGTGGCCGGGTCTGTGATAGCAAGCCTCACGACTGCGGCCTCGCTGTATTACCACTCGGTGGAGCTGGTCGTGTCCTATGGCTCGTCTTCCTACAGTCTGAGACGGCCCATGCTGGCGTTCATGGACGTGCTCAAGAGCGTGCCGCAGTGGACCACAAGCGAAGAAGAGCAGGAGGGCAAGACAGCCGCAGCGCCGCCTGAGTTCCCATCCCAATACGGCCGCAACGATGCAGCTTTGGCGCGTTGGTGCGGCGACATGACGGCGTTTCTTGCAGGTTTGGACCGTGCTCAAGAACGAGAGTGAGAGAGATTTGGGTCTAATGGCTGTCTTGGGTTGGTACTGCAGCGCATACGGCCGCGCTTCAAGTGAACGAACCGTGGCTGGCCTTTCTAGAAGAAGCTTCGCCTGGATCTGGCCACCGCACGCACATGACGGCGATCGAGTTCATCCTGCAGCCAGTGCCCTTTGAACGGTTTTACGTCGGCCGAGGTGAGAAAGACTGACGTCGTTTGCTCATGGTTGCAGCATCAGTACCGATACGTAGCTCACGCCTCTCTCTCTCTCTCTCTCAAGGGTCGTGCCATGAAGTGCAAGTGCCGGTGCCACACGCCAACCAGTTTCTCGTGTGGAAGTTTGAGTTGGAAGACCACGACGTCGACTTTAGCGTCACATTTGTACCGAAACCATCCGCTTCATCGCCACCAAGCGCCAGTGCGGAGGACGAAGCCGGTAGTTCGGATGGGAACGTTCATGCACCAACACGTTACCTTGCAACGACGGCAGACCAGCCAGTCGAAGGTAAGAGAAAGCTCCGATGCCAGAGTCTTCATGGACTCGTTGTTGTAACATTTCGACTCTGTAGGAATGTACCAATGCCTGACACCGGGATGCGCGACTCTGAAATGGGATAATGTGTACTCCCGCATCCGAGGGTGAGTGTGTATGGAGCTCTGTATGTTCATAGCCATGAGTTGGCGTCTGCTGACTCCACATGACCAGGAAGAACGTGGTCTACCAAGTGCAAGTGATTGATCCGAGCGTGATGGAGTCTGCACGAGCCGCCGCGGATGCGCTGGACGACGCGATTCAGACCAAGCGGCAGAACGATCTACGCATGCATGCGATCATTCCATACCCGCGTGCGCCACCGGCTCAACCCGAATCGTCTCTCTACCTGTACACCAGCATGATTCCTGAAACGCTGGTGGCGCCTCCCAAGTGGATCATGGACACGTCGATCAGCGTGGCTGGGAAATTGGCGTCTCGGTTGTTTGGCTCTCAAACGGACGAAGACACGCTGGCGCTGCGCTCTTCTGATGAAGCTGAATCTCGTCACGCGAAAAGCCTGCTGGAAGAATTGAACGGTCTCAATATGCAGCTCATGGAGCGATTGGTAAGCGATAGTTGTTTCCTGCATGCTGCCAGTGACCCCTTTAACATGTGCGCTACTGAGTAGGAAAACCTGGAAGACTCCGTCGTCAAACTCACAGGTACGAGTATTCCTTGCTCGTACGACCATCCAAGTAGCTCATGAACTGGTGCATTAATGATACTTAGTGGAGCGAGATCAGGCCAGATCGAAAACGCACATGGTCGTGCTCGAGAAGGAGAACCTGTTAGCATGCGCAGCTGCCAATGCATTGGAAATCGAGTCTCTTCGAAATGAGATCCAGGTCCGACTGCCTTCATGCGTGATACTATGATATTGTGAGTCTGCTAAAACGAAATGCTGTGCCAACACAGCGAATGCAACGGGAGCGTGAGGCGTGGAGAGAAATCCAACTTGAACGAGATGCACTACTCGAGGAGAAGCACCGATGGGCCATGGTTCGTTGCGGTCATCTCTGTTACCTCTATCGTGTATTGACAATCATGTGCTCCCATAGACTGATGATTTCGGCTCCGAGTCTGAACCTGTCGATACTGCCATGAGCGAGCTGGATATCGAGACTCGCAATCGTCTCGAGCATGAACTTGGGCAAGCAGAAGCCGCAGTGCTGCGACTGCGAGCCGAGATGGGCTATTCGCTAACGAACCATCTCACAGGAACGTCCACGCGTCTGGAGAAGATCGCTCGAGTGCGTAGCTGGGTTATTCGGGTAGATATCTGTTCAATCGTTGCTGATTTCGGCTTTTCATGGCTGTATTAGGAAATGACCGCATCCAAGAAAATGTACGAAGACCAGATGAAGCAGTCGGAGCAGGAACTGGTGCAAGCCAAGCAAGAGCTAGTGAAGTACCGCTATCAGAAGCGCGTATTGGTGACAGAGATCCGCAACATGAAAACGCAGACGGAAGGCCAAGTCTCGGTCGCGATGGCCGAGGCCAGCGAAGCGCGCATGGTGAACCGTCGACTGAAGAAGCAGAATGAACTGCTACTGACGCAGATTCGAACTCTGGTTGACGATGCCAAGGCCAGTGAGGATGCTCGCCAGCAGCAGCAGCTACAGCAGCAATCCAAACCTGAAGAGTTTCATGAACCCCAAGCAGTGACTACTGCTTCTCGAACTATCAGTGCAACATCAGAACTGACAAATGCTCAAAGTGAACGACAGGTCGTTCGTGAAGGTGGTGATGACCAGCCGAAAGCGGACAACACTGTTCCATACACGCTGACAGCGGCAGATCTGGCACTGTTGAATGGCACGCGAGCACCTGCTACTGCTACAGAGGCGCCCAAGAAGACCCCAGAGCATAACATTCATCGCGCTCGTCTAGTGGCGTTCTTCGAGGAGAAGGATCCGTCGATGCTGCCCGAGGTAGACGACATGCTCGCAAGCTACAAGGGCGTCGAGAGCTCGCTCTTCGAGAGCCTGGAGCTGAAATACAGCTTCATGGAGATCAACGAACGCATTGCGCGGGAGTTGGAAGGCCAATAGTCCAAGTTCAAACAGGTTTAAACCATTCGAATGCTATAAGCGCTTAGCGACTGTAGTAAACTGCATGGGATGATGAAGTTCCTTTGCTGCCTGACTCAAAGCTCCTCCGCCTGCTGCCCGTTAGTATCACTCGAGGTTGAGACCTTGAACCATTCACTAGACACGTAACCTTCGCGTGCGAACCACACGACCTCGTCAACAGAGCCCGAGTCTTCTGCGTAGTTGTAGACCTTGCCATCTCGGAACAAGCGCACGCTGGGGAGCATTCGGACGTCGAAGCGCTCGCCCAGCTGCGCATCCGTGCTCATGTCCACTCTGGCCACATTCAGCTCCCCATGCAGCTCTAGGAACGCGAACCACAATGAGCTATTGACCGCATTCGCTTGTTAACAGAGCCTTCCTTACCAGTGGCCACGCGGTCGTACGTGGGCGCAAAGTCCTTGCACGAGGAGCAAAAGGGCGAGGAGAACTTCACGAGCCAGTCGCCCCCCACGATGACTTGATCAAAGTTGCTGCTGGTCAACAGAATGACCTCAGCCGATGTTTGGGCGGCCGCCGTTGCCACCACAGCCACCACTGCGTATAGATTGACCATGGACGATTCGACTGGCGGATGGGACGATAACGCTGGGCGGATCAACCACAGCTCCACAAATTACACGAACGGACAACAGGTTTTAGTTGGTTTTAGTCGTCAGCGCATATCCCATAAATATAAATCAAGCAGCGCGCTCGTGAAATTGGAAATCGTTTTATTGGTCTTTGCATTTGCAAAGTGACAACGAGGAGAGCAAAAGATTCGGTTACGAGCTCTTGAGCTTGGGGGCGCTGCTGCGGCGCGTGCAGCAGCCACACAGGCAGCCGAGCAGGAGACCGACGAACAGACCACCCGAGAAGGTCGCGAGCAGCACGTTCTTCTTGTTGGCGAGCAGCGTGACAAAGTCCTTCTGCAGGTCTTCCAGGTGGCGCACAAAGACGTTCTTCACGGTCGGGGCAGCAGGCACGGGCGAGGATTCGGTCTTCGCGTATCCGCCGCGCGTGAACTTGACGAGCTCCGCCTGCGTGCGGTGGCCGTTGTAGCGGTACATGCGGCCGTGGCGGAAGAACATGAGCGTGGGGAATCCACGAATACCGAAACGCTTGCCCAGCTCCGAGTTCTTGGTCACATCGACCTTGGCCACGTTGATTTCACCAGCCAGTTCTGCAATTGCATATAGTTTCGTTAGATCCACCATATCCACATATCTGCGTCGAATTCAAGAGGATCCGCTTCACTTACCATCAGCCACCTTTTCGTAGATGGGGGCCAGCTTCTTGCAGTGGCCGCACCAGGGAGCGTAGAATTCAACCAGCCAGTCGCCCGTGGTGGCACCAGTGGCAACCTGGGTCAGGTGCTCGAAGTCGTGCTCAGACAGCACGATGACCTTGGAATCATCGGCCTGGACCGTGGACACGGTCAGCGCAACCAGCGCCAGCACAGCGAAAACACAGCTCAGCAACGAACGAGACATAGCGGACGAGCGAGCGAAGCGGAAGTGAGAGGCGGCTCGCACACGGCGGTTGTGAAGGACACGCGGCGTTGCCTGTTGCGGAGGCGGAGCAAGGGTTCGGGTTCGTGTGTGCACGAGACGGTTGAAGTGGGCTTGCTGACCAAACCGGTTTGGCTGAGTCGTGAGACACACAAGCGGATGATAAAAAGAGGCAGACGATAAATTGATGAAGGGAATGCAAGCGGATCTTGTGTGAGTGAAAGGTCGCGGAAAGCATCTCCTTTCAAATATTGGCCGCTTGCCGCAGTCGCATGGCATGGAGCTTGTCAATATGGCAGGTCATCGATCTATTCGTTGGCTCCTGTTTCTGCTGCTGCTCACGTGTGTTGGCGGCAGCACGACCTCCGACACATCGACGCTGTGCGGAGAAACGGAGCGCAAGGAGACCGGCTATCTGAACGATCTCTACTTCCTGCTGTACCGATCGCGACTGGAGCAAGCGGCCACCACCACCACCAGCAATGGATCTTCGGCATCGATTCCTGTGCTGCTTTGGCTCTCGGGTGGACCCGGCTGCTCAGGTGTCGTGGCCGCCTTGTTTGAGAACGGACCGTGCGCCTTCGACGAGGACAAGAGCGAGGCCGTGGTGAACCCGTTTGCCTGGACATCCGTGGCGCATGTTCTGTACGTCGACCAGCCCTACGGCACGGGCTTCAGCCAGCATATCAACGACACGCAGCGGCCCTGGACCAATTTCGATGCCGCGCGGAACCTGCACATATTCCTGGACGCATTTTTCGCGCGCCATCGTGACCTCCGCTCAAATCCGTTTTTTATCATCGGAGAGAGCTACGGCGGCCACTACGCACCGGACATTGCGGTGCGGCTACTGAAATTGGCCCCGGAGAGGTGGTCCGGCGTGCTCAAGGGCGTCGGTATCGGCAATGGATACACGTCGCCGCGTGCGACTCTAGCCTCGTACTTGAAGTACTCGCAGCAGAACGCATACGGCGTCGATTTCCTCAGCGACTGGTATGCTGTGTCAGACTTCAAGACCAATCTCGCCGCCTGCACCGCGTACATTGACAACTGCAGCACCGATGTGCCACGCGTGGTGTCCCTGGCCAGTCATTGCAACGACGCCCAGCCCTGCGTGGACGCAAGCAACCAGTTCTGGTCCAGTCTGCGCTACAAGGGCGTGAATGTGTTTGACGTGCGCAAGCAATGCGCCAAGGAGGACTCCGCCAGTCTGTGCTACCACTTCTCGAGGCTACAGGACTATGTCAACACACCCGAGCATCGGGCGTACTTTGGAGTGACAGACCAGCAACCTGACTGGGTAGTCTGTTCTAATGCCGTCGAAGCTGGGAGCAGTGCGCCTGACTACTTCCTGGAGAGCGAGTACGAGGTCGCGTATCTCTTGGACCACGGTGTGCCAGTGCTGATCTACGCAGGTGACGCGGACCCGGTCTGCAACTGGATGGCCCAGGACCAGTGGACGCGCGATCTCAAATGGAAGCACGCTGAGGATTTCAACCAGGCCCAACTGGTCTCTTGGCCATCGGAAGAGGTCATCCAGCGCTCTTCGCACGGCCTGACCTTTGCCAAAGTCCGAGCTTCGGGACATGTACGTCATGCAATAACTGCGATCTGCTTGTGTTGCCTCCTTGGGTCTCTCTGACTGTGCATCGTGCTGCTGCTGCTGTAGATGGTGCCGCATGACCAGCCTCAGGTAGCGCTGGAGCTCCTGCGCCGCTTCATTGGATCCAGTCTGATGCCCTAAATTAGGGTTATGGGCATTTCATAACATAGTGTTTAGTACACTATTCCAGGTCACTGCTGAGCCGTTCATCATCATGCCACCGTGACCATGGCGACGTCCAATCCCCAGCGCGTGGGCCCTGTGCGCAGGCGACGCCCTGTGAAGCTCGCGCCACGCTACACAGGTATAAAAAATAACCAGGCGCGCGCAGCGATCGCAGGGGAAGACCAAGAGCTGGAGGACAAAGATGGACGGAGCTCGCAGAAGAATGACGACGAAGCGGTGGATTTGGTGCGCGAGGTGTTCACGACGTCCACCTGCCGCTGCTTCATACTCAAGTCCTTTAGCGAAGCCAATATGCACAAGAGCCTCAAGTACGGCGTCTGGAGCAGCACGTATGCGCACAACATGATGCTGAACCAGGTCTTCCAGAGCGAGCTGTCCTCCATTCGACCCGTGCTGTTCTTCTTCAGGTGCGCGCGGCATTTTCGGAGACAGCGCATCATCTCAATGGCGGGAGCTGGCTGACTTTGGTTCTTTGGCGCAGTGTCTGTGGCACGCGGCACTTCAGTGGCATCGCACGCATGACCTCAGGCGTGCGTACCGATGCGAGCTTCTGCCTGTGGGAGAAGCCCAAGTACGACGGCTACTTCCACATCGAGTGGCTCCTGGTGAAGGACGTGCCGAACCACGTGCTCACGGACATCAAAATGAGCAACACACCGACCAAAAAGTCAATCACATCCTGTCGGGACTGCGAGGAAGTGCTGTTTGACGAGGTACGGCGCGCTGGCGCGTTCTTGGCCTAGAGATGACGGCGTTTTGCTCACCGCGCTCACTTGGCTTCATGCGCATAGGCAAGTCGCTTTATCAGCATCTTCACGGACTATCCAAGCCTCACGAGTGCCTGGGAGGATTACCAGGAGTACGAACAGGCGCAGACGCAACTGGAACGGAAGCGTGGGCTTGATGAGGCATTGGACACGAGCCTGTTGGATTCCGTGCTCATCCCCCACGCGCCTTTAGAGTCTTTGTAAACTCCTTGTAGAGTAACATATTCAATCGCAACTTCACTTCATCCGTACATGCATTTGGTCACTGATATCCGCCCAGCAATACGCTGTTTGTGTATATGTATATTATTGTTTATCAAAACACCCTGGCATATAAGCATTCTGACAAAATCAATTTGAGCCAATAACGGGCAACCATTTGCGTGCGAATATCCGCCCGTTCAATAGAGAGGAGAGAGTGCATTGGCCGCCGGAATGAAGCGAGGGCGATTGACTCGTGGGCGGAGCGCGCTGCGCCGCAATGCCGTGCGCCGCAAAAACATCATGCGCGACGAGTCGGACGAAGAGGATGAAGAGGAGGAGGATGTTCAAGTGCGCAAGAAGCCCGTGAAGCGCGCCAAGAAGGTCGGTGTGGAGGAAGAAGAGGAAGACGAGGAGGAGGATGAAGAGGAGGATGACGAGGAGGAAGAGGACGACGACGAAGAGGATGAAGAAGAAGCGGACGATGATGAAGAGGACGACGAAGAGGACGAAGAGGAAGAGGAGGAAGAAGAGGCCGATATCCAGCAACGTCGCAAGGGTGCCGAGGTGACGCCCTCCAAGCGCACGCCGCCTGCCAAGACGCAGACCAAGCGCGCAGCTGCCGCCAAGGACGAGAAGTCATCCGCCTCTACTTCTACTGCAGCTACCAAGTCAAAGAAGCCCCCGGTTGTGGACGAGAAGGAAGACGCGGATGAGCCCATGGAGGAAGCGGCAGATGAGAGCGCCAGCGTTGCGACGGCCACAGAGGAAGAGGAGACCAAGAGCGAGGCCACTTCAGCTACTGCGACTCCGTCCGCATCTCCAGTGCGTCGCAGAGGTGAGCAACATCGTAATCTGGCGGCTGTACAGCGGTGTTCACTCAAACATATTGATAGGTGTGCAGCTCACGAGTGATTCGACCACGTCTTCGCCACTCAAAGCCGACGACACGACAATGAAAAGCGGCGATGACGTCCCGTATCAACGGATGCGAGAGCGATTGCAGGGCACTTCTTCCGAGCAGGAGCTGCTGGGTGTAAGGACAGACCGATTTGTTGTGGGGAGTTCGTTGAGCTCATGGCATGGCTGATACTCGTGCGCAGGTGTTGACGGATCTGTGCGGCCGCGTGTTGAAAGAAGGCAAGAACCCATCGCGCCTTTTCGCTGTGGGTTTGCTTAGTGTGGTCAAGCAGGACGTCGAGGTTTGTGGACGGATATGCGACCTGTTGTTTTATTGCGCTCACATGATGCCATTATGCTTGGATCCGCAGCGCTTTTGCCAGCCGTCCGTGTTGAAATATATGCTGCGCTTGCTGCGTTCAAAGCACTACATCGCCTGGAAAGACTCGTCTGGAACAACGACTGGTCCAAGTGACGCAATTGCCAAGAAGGCTATCATGCCGAGCGCGTCACCGGCAACACCAGCCGAATACCATGATATTCCCTTTCCGGTGCTGATTGCGAATGTTCTCGTGCAGCTCCTCAAGGTACCTTTCCTCTCTATGCATCATATGATGACTTTGGTATTCAGCGTACTCTCTCGTATTTGTGTGTTTCAGAACCAAAGCGACTGGCCGGTCGACAGCTTCAAAGTTTTTCTGGACGACTCGATCTATGCGCGCATGTGGGTGGACCATGAGCTGAGCCAGCTCTTTGTCAAGAATGTCAAGACGGCTTTGCACCGTAAGGCGCCGACTGACAGCCCGCAACCTCCTCCACCTCAGGGCGATGGCACGCCTGCCCCGCTGCCACTAGTTCGACAGCGCTTTCATGGTCAGCAAGTCGTAGATGAGCTGCGTGATCTCAGCTTGAACCATCTGCGCGCGCGACTGGCAGAGCTTGAAAAAGAAAAATCAAGTGGCGGCAGTGCTTCGTCGTTGGGCATTTCGACCAGTGCGGGACTCCGTAACTTGATTCTCACTTTGATCGACTTCATTCACATCCCGCAAGCGCGGGTTCTCGCAGCCGAGAACATGGAGACCTGGCTACAGAACGCGTCAGTGAAGGGCCCAACCAAAGAGCTACTCAGCAAGCTCGTGTCGGTACGATTTATATACGTTATGCTCTGACTGCAAGCTGTCTGCTGCTGCTGATCTAACATGATAATTCCTTTTCCTTGCAGTCCTGCAAGACCACAGAGCAACTGGATTTGAACACGGTGGATATGCTGCTGAAGATGAAGCTCAAGTCGACCATGTTTCAGATCAAAGTGGAAACGATTACGCAACTGGTGCGACAGAACCCAACCTATCTCCGCCTGGCGTTGACCGTCTTCATTGCGCGCGAGCGGCCCAACAATTTGGGCAAAGATGTCGACAACATGAAAATCCTGCAGCACATTTTCCGAGCAGCGCGCACGTCTGCGTCGTCGATGTCAGCACTTCTCAACAGCTCAGACGACTCGTTCTACAAGGCGCCGGTTGTGCATCAGGGTGCGCTGGCCAGCCGTGAGCTTGCGCGGGTTTTCCGTGAACTCGCCAGTACGTCTGATGTGGCGCCAGTCCTGAAAACGATCGTGCGCAAGATTCTAAAGCAATTGACGTTCGAGCAAGTCGACATCAAGTCTCTGTGTGTTGGTATTCTGGAGAATGAGGGTCACTGGGATATTATCACGAAATACGGCGATACACGACTACTGGACTACATGTCGCTCGTCACTGGCATCATCTGGCTCGTTCTTTTAATGCGCGGAGCTGCTGTGAAGAGTCTGCAAATCCAGCAAGCAAACACATCAGGCCGCCAAGGCTCAGGAACCACTGCTCTCGGGGGTCCAATGAAGCTCGGCGGCTCCCAGCCGATCCCTCGTCGTCAAAATCAACCCGTTGGTGTATCGAGAACTCCGAAAATGGGCGGGCGAGGCGACGGTGCGAAATCGATCAAGGGGCCAATGGGCAAACAGACAATCTCGACTTCAGGAAACGCACCATCCTCAACGACATCGAGTCCAGGAAGCGGCACTGCGTCTGGAAATGCCGCTTCTGGTACTTTGAACTCAGCTGCCAGTGGAAATGACAACTCGAAGACAGTGAAGATTGCTGTTCGTGCGCGTGAGGAGCTTTCTCAGGCCATGGCATATACACAGCGCGAGGCTGTGATCTGTTGCCGCGACATTTTCAAGCACTTCTCACTGAATGGCGCGTCATCGTTTGAAAAATTGGTGTACGAGAGCATTGTGAAAAAGCTCCTGTTCCTGGATATTCCGGCGGATGTCCAGCCAACGGAGCACGACAAGACCTGTTTCCTGTCCACAAAGGAAGAGATCCCTCTTCATGACGAAACATTGGCTCTGCTCACGTCGCTTTTTAATTCATGCTCTTCGATCGACCGTGTCGAGGCTTTGCAGACGCTTGAGATTATGGTCATGCGTGCAGCTGAAGGTCAAATGAGTCGTGAAGTGCTGTGGCGATCACGCGAAAACGACCTTGCATCATACAGTCTCAGTGGCGGAGTCATTGGACTGGAGATCAAAAGCCATTCGTTTGTGAAGGAATTGTTTCGACTCGCTCATGTAAGCTCTCACTTAACTCCGCCGCAACTCGCTGTATGTATTGCTAATCTGATCACTACTGTTCTCAAGTGGCCAGTCCATGATCAGCGTTCGGACCAAGACTACTGTCTATCCAGTCGGTTCTGGATCTCGTGCTCCATTATGCTGGTAAATGATCTGCATTCACCCCAGCACCGCCGTTTGTATGACTTACGAGTTGTCATGTTGCTGTGTCTTATTCTAGATCATTGCATGCTTTAATCCAAACACGGTCGGCGACTTCGTCTGGCGAGAGATCCCAACGTTGCGCTGCCTTATGCAAGTGATCATAACTGGACGATACTCGTTCCCTCCGATCAACGGTCGAGATCCGCTTTTGCTGGGCTCGCACAACACCAATTTCACGGACGTTGTCCAGGGCAATCTCCAGCTACGCGAATACGAGCAGCAGTTGATGGTGCAACAGGCTGCGCAGGGTGTTGCCGTGGGCGAAGATGCGTGGATGCTGCTTCAGCTGGACGGCATTGCTCGCCAACCTCCGCCTGCTATCATGGAGCATATCCGCAATCTTGATCGCAAATTCAAGCTGGGGATGCGCTTGCGACAAAGCCGCACGAAGGATTTCCTGATGGAAATGATCGCGGAGAACGATTCCTGGAGCGAATCCGGAGTCTCGCCAGAGAACAGCGCCTGGTGGATCGCAGATATCGTCTGTGAAGACTTTGATACTGTGCAGTATCTGCCTTACGGATGCCTGTGCAAGCTTTTGCTGCTTGCTCAGCGGGAAGGCGGGATCAGTGAATTCCCAGTGACGAAGGAAGATACTAGTAAAACGAGCCAGCAATTGGCATTGAGTCAGATCGTTCCAAGACTGCTGACCAAGCTGCGCGAGAATCTGTTGGATGAACTGGACGCCCAAGGAACGGCGTCCAACATCGTGGTGTACTACCTGGACTGCTTGTCGTCCAGTGATGCGCGCACACGAAGGATCGCGTCTCGGACGCTGTGTTTGCTGACCCAAAGTTCTTCAGACGCACCTATGCAGGCGCTCACGCCAGAACAAGAAGAAGCCATGACGTTCGATTGGTTCCCAGCGCTAGTGAAGCTGCCATGCTATCCGACTATTCGGGAAAGGATTTTTGCCGCGCTCGAGAGTGTTCTCGAACGCGAATCTTCGATCCCTTCGCTTGAATTATGCTTGAAGGCATTGTATGACTTCTGGAAAGGTGCAGGCGCAGCTTTGGGCACCACCAGCAGCGTGGAAGATCAAGAACCGAAGATCAAGTCGTCTGGAACGCCGAGCATGGAACTCTCGATTCAACTGGCTGGTACACTCGGTCGTTTGCTTTCGGGACGTGAATTTATCTCAAGGCTCTTGCTCAAGAACCAAGCAACCTATTCCATCATGCTTGAGGTGCTCTGGGCAGTGATCGAGCACCAGCTAGTACCACCTGCCCAATTGAAGGCGAAAATGTCCTCTGGTATGAGCTTTTCGGATTGCAAGGTCTTCTATGTGGCTGATGCCACCCAAAACGTCCGCGAAATCAAGCTCCCGCTGCATGTGATCCATGGTGCGATCCACATTCTGTGCTCGCCCAATGCACGTGATGATGGAACCGCAACGGCTTCCTTGTTCCAAAAACTGACAGTCAGTCTGTTTCCGGTTGCACCAACGGGCGGTGCTGCGATTATATCAAGCACAGGTCTGATTGCCACGAAAGATGCTCGATTGTGCCCTGACAATTTGCTGGTGAAGCTGGCGATGGGTGCGCCAACTGCGCACCTTTGTGCTGCGGCCGTGAAGGCCATGTCAAGCGAAGCCTCCTGGGCGCTCATCCAATCGGCTGGCTTGAATGAACTCTGCCTCAGCTCTATTCTATCGGATCTGTCGGAATCCATTCATTCGAATGAAGCGAAAGCGATCGCTGGCTTGCTTGCTGCGACTCACAACGACACGCTCTCTGAAGCTGCGAACTTGATACGCTTGCATCTTGAGGGCATCTCGGATACCAGCTCTGGCAATGCTTTATCCAGTAGCGCAGACCATCACCTTCGATCTCTACTCAAGTGGCTTTCCAGCAAGATCGACACCAAGAAGGAACGTCATGACCAGGAGCTGGAAGATATTTTGCTTTCCGGGTTCTTCCAGTCGGCGAACAAAGCAGAGCAAAAGCACAATATCAAACCTGCTGCTGCGCCGCAATCGCTGTACTCCCAGCCATTGACTCTTGAGCCACCTGGAAAGCAAGCCATGGAGGTTGACGATGGCGCAACGACCTGTCCGAGTGAGCTGAAGATTTTCCAGAGCCAATATTTCCGCTCTGAAGAAGAGATTGACCGAATCGTTCCCTCCTTGGCGGCTAATGGAAAAGAACCTGCCAACAGTTCAGTCCCTGTGGCCAAGAAGCATGGAGGCTCGTTCCTCTCTGACATGATTCAGTCAATCCAAGGGTCCTGCTTTACTGGCCACGACGAGGCGCGAACTGAAACGTGGCGACTGCACATTGCTCTGCTCCATGTGCTGCGCTCATCCTGCCGGTCGACCACTGCGACATCTCAACTCGGAAAGGCGCTCGTCAATATTGTGGACCATGTGGTAACCTGCCCTAGTGCCCAGCACCGCCAGGATTGCAGTTCCTTCTTGCAAGACGCGCTCAACAATTGCCAAGACATACTGACGTACGCGCCCACACTGAACTTGATCCGCCACCTGGTGGAGGTGTGCTGCATTGAAACACTGCAAGAGGTCGACGATCTGGCCATCGCGGCTGATCTTCGCAACTGCTTCCGCGCCATCTTGGAGTTTGTGGACCAGTCCATGGCACGTTTCAAGGAAGAACGCCTTCCGCTCGCGCTGGATGCCATGACGCTTTACAATGTGGTCGCAGCCACAAAGGACGTGGGCATTCTAGACCGTGCGCTGACAAAACGCAGTGTAAAGGTCAGCCAGTCGATCAAGGCGTCCAAGGTGCTGGAGCGAATTGCAGCCAACCAGCCCACCGACGCCGTCTTTGTGAATATCCTGGACCCTGTGTTGATGGCCGAACCGCACTTTGCCCGACTGCCCAATGTGTTTAATCTTCATGCGGATGTGCGACGCGAGATCATCGGGGTGAGTGCTGCAGCTGTACAGTGCAGGTGGCTTGACTCGTGTGTACTGATGATTACTATGTGCTGTTGTTTAGGCGCTGTATTTCCAGAACCCAGCGCCCGTGGCGCGACATCTCGATGCGCTGCATCCAGGATGGGAAACACTGATCAACCTGCATTCGTCCGCGAGCCATCGCCATCAAATCGCAATCAGCGACCGTCAAGTGCTGGATTACGTGGACGGTGCGCTCAACGACCTCACGCAGGATAACAGCGATGTCATGGATCGGTTCCGCGAGATCATCCGGCGCCATCCAGTGCTCGTGCTCTCGCGGTTCCCAAAGCAGCTGCTGCAACTGTTTGGCACGGCTTCGCTCACGGAGATTTACCTCAACACTGTGCTGTTCCAAAATGTACGAGCTTCCTGCCATGCTATCTGCTTTAATGCGGCACCAGTCTTTTACTAACCCATCTACCTTCGTGTAGATCCTGAACGCTATGGAGATCGTGCGGCCCTACATGCGAGCGCATACGCATCTTTTGGCTCCGTTCTGCCAGTTCATGTTTGAGATCCTCGATGTGATTGCTCGGCACCAGGCGACAGAGTTCCACCAGCTGATCATCCGCATTTGGGACATCTTCTACGACGCCTTCGATGCGGATTACCATGGGACCTGCGACCAGCTCTTCCAGGCCCAGCGGTGCGAGCTCATCCGCTCGATCGTGACTCTGTACGCCACGTATCCGGACGCTGCGGCGTTTGGCGAATTGCTCAACTGTCGACAGAGCCCACAGCGACTGCGCCAGGCGCTGTCGACCATTGATACGATCCGCAACAAGCAGCACTCGACCATGGACCAACAGCAGCAGGTCGAGCGGTTCCTAGCGCAAGTGGCTGGTGTGTTTCCAGCCAGTGGTGCCACCGCAACCTCTGCTGCTGGTAGCACCACGAGCACCATCGAGATGACGGCCAACGAGATCGAGCTGAGTCTTCAAACCATCAACCAGTTGAGTCTCAAGAGCCAGCGGAATTCGTCCACGATGCCGCTGCTGCGCGTGTGGGCGCCCACGCTGGCCAACGTGCTCTTTGCTAGCAACCTGACCAAGCCGCTGACCAGCAGTCTCTGCCAGACCCTGCTGAACCTCATGAAGGCCGATTCCTCGTGTGTCCAGCCCATCATTCAACGGTACGTGGACTGTCTGCGGCTGTTGCGTCCTGGGCTCAAGGAGAGCGCCGTGGCCTACGTGCTGGACTATCTGGCGTTCGCCGACTGCCAACAGCGCCGTGAGATCCTGCAGCATCTGTTCGACGACGCCAGCGATATCGCCAAGTCCAAGCTGGTGGCCTACCTGAAGAGCGCGGCCTTCAAGAGCAGTTTGCTGCCAACGACTCGCACAGCTTAAGCCTGCGCTACGAAGCAGCACGTTCACGCAGCAATACAGCAGCAGTAAAGACCGGTCAATTGCATTTTGCTTTGCTTGATATTCCTTCCGATTTGATTAGTCGCTCTTGCGCGCAATGGACGTCCAGCCAGCGGCCCCTCGTCGGAGGCTGGCGAGCTGGCTGATCACAAGGCCCAAGGCGTGGCCACCGAGCGCTCCGTAGACGCAGGTCAATGGCCATTGCTGAGTTCACACGCAGAGAATTCACGTCAGCGTGAACAGGAATGAAGGGCGACAGACGAAGGTCTTACCTGCCACGGCCGATCCCAGTCCAGCGGGATGGGAAGAGCGCCAGCGTAGGCGCCCAGCGTTGCGCCGATGGTGGTACTGGCCAAGTACATCTCCTGGGCGTCATGCGCTCTATTCAAGACACACACACGTACGCATCAGCCCTGTGTCATTGTGGGCTTCAATAGCAACACTGGACCTGAGGTTGAGCACCACATCGAGCCATTCGCGGACTCGCAGGCCCAGATGCATGGCTGTGGGCATGGTCGACAGGCTCGCGAGCAGCACAGACAGCAGCAGCGTCTGGGTCCACAGCCTATTGAGACGCAAAGCGCCACAGTCTGAGTCAGTATCCATTCGCAAGGAGAGACGATGATCGGTCCTTACTGGGTAAGGGGGGCGCCGAAGGCCACGACCACAGCGTAGAACGATGGCGTGCCCAGTGCCAGCCCAACAAGCGCTCTCCCAAGCAGCTGCAGCCCACTCGAGCGCTTGGACTGGAGCGATAGCCATGCGCTGGTCGCGAACTGGAGCGCTGTGATCGCGACCACCACGAGCGCAAGGCCCGACACGACGTTCTGCTCCAGCGTGCTGCCCGTGCTACAATCAGTGTATGAGTACACAGGCAGGTAGATGCATACATGCAGATCACGTACAGAGCTTTTGGAAGCAGCCACGCGATGGGCAGTGGCAGCAGCAGCTGCAGCGCCATGGGAGCCGCAGGTGATGCCATGGAACCTTCGCCTGATCTTGGCATCGTCAGCCAGCAGCGGAGCTGGTGGTGAACTGAAGGTGACGCGAAGGTTGCGCCAACCCCAGTCGCATGGGCATCAAACCCCCAAGAGCACGTTCAGGCCCAAGCATGGCCTTCGTGGCGCGATGGAGCGACTCGCCGTGCGTCCGAGGCCGCCGCGTGATCGCGGAGACCCCGCCCAACAGTCCCATGCAGGTGGACGATGGCGAAGGCTGCGCGCCCATAGCGCCATGGCCGTCCAGAGACGCCACGGCGTTCACCAGAATCAATTCGCACCCGAGCGCCAAGCTGGTGAGACGACGCCACAGTGTTGAGCGTTGACAGCCAGGCACTGAGCTCACGGCTGTTGCGATGGGCAGATCCGGACGCCGGCAGCGTACACCGCAACGCATGACACGATGCCGCCCGCTCAGCAAGGTACAGAGCCCAGCATGGCCCCTTTTACGGAAGAAAGGATGACCTGGTGGCTAACGGACTGTGCGTGCTGGCACAGTGATCACCATGGAGCCAACGCATCAAGTGCTGCGATTGCTCTATCAAGACGCAGACCGCAAGGTGAGGCGAGAGACAGAAGTGGTTGGGGACACGCGTTTGTATTGACGCTGGTTGGTGGTGGCGCAGATGGCAGGCAAGCGCGACGCACAAGGAGCGGCGACCTCGGCGTCCCCGCGGCCGCCAAAGACCCCGCGGTGCGTGTGACACAGCAGGAGGAAGGACTCGCTCGCGCTGCTTGCTTCGTGTGGGATAAATAAGTTATAAGCCAGCCACACGTTCTCAATGGAGGCGATCGAAGCCAACTACTCGTCACCGAGAAAGTGCGCGTCGTCCAGTTCGTGTGGGGCCGCCAACGTGTCTGTCCAGTTCAGCAGATTGTTCACCGCGTCTTCGTCCAGAGAGACATCGCTGAGCTCCGATGGGTCTTCGTTGGCCGCTGGGTCACTAGACGACGACGGCGCGTACGGCTGGAAGAAATCCCACTCAGAGGCTGACATGCTGGCGTGGATGGGCGGTAGCCGGATCGGCTCTGCAGGCAGCATCCCTAAAGCTGCTGCTGCTTCTGCTGCGCTCTCTTGTGACGTGGAACTGATCGGCGGCAGTCGATCGCTATCTGCTCCACTTGGCTCCGTAGCCGATGCTGCTGCTGGACTGGCGCTCTGCTTGATCCACTTGGCAAACATCCGCTTGCGCTTCTCCACCTGCTCCAGGGCACTGAGTGGTGCTGATTGAGGCTTTGGTTTCTTCTTCGGCTTGGTTGCTGCGCTCTTCTTGAGCACGTCGTTACTGGACGCTTGAGTCTGCAGCCTTGAGGGTGCCTTCTCGTCATGAGTCTCCTGGTTTCCTGGTTTGCCTCGGCTCTTTGGCTGCTGCTTTGATCCGTTCGCACTGCTGGACGACGCGGCGCTCGATGACGGACGACTAGGCACTCTGGAGCTGGACCGAGTCGAAGCTCGGGACTCGGACTGGTGCAAACTGCGCGTGCTTGTGTCGCCTCTGCTCTTGGTCGCCAGCAAGAGCGCCGGAAGCTTGGCCATAAGAGGTTGCATGAGCTCATGTATTCTGTGGTAGGATCATAAAACGGTGAGATAACTAACGCCCATGAGGTCGACATTCTTATTCATGCGAAGACATACCGAGCATCGTCACCATCGGGCAATTGGGCTCGGAAGTGGTTCTCCCACTCCTTGCGCAGCTGCTGGATGGAGTCGTCCTGGAGCTTGGCCAGGCGGTATTCCTGCCACGGGCCAATGTACATGGTTGCCTGCAGATCCAACGACAGACACTCCCACCGCAATGAGGAAATATACGAAGGGGGTGTTTCGATTCTATTTCCAGCATGCCGAAGCGTGCAGGAAACACAAGTCAGTTCTGATTTTCGAAAGACATCATTTGCGTTAGCGCCACATCAATCGTAGTTTCAACGTCGGATGATCGGTATGTTTCCTCTCCTGTAAATCAAAATACTCAATTATGCGCGGCAAGTTGGCGTGCGACCAAGGAGTAGTAGATGCCGCTCTGATCCCGCATCAGCTGGTCGTGCGTTCCTTGTTCCACGATCGCGCCCTCATGCGTCACGGCGATCAGATCGGCATTGCGAATTGTGGACAGCCGATGCGCCACAATCACCGTCGTGCGCTTCTTGAGCGACAGCAAGTGATCCAGCGAAGCCTGCACAATGCGTTCGCTCTCGTTGTCCAGTGCACTTGTGGCTTCATCCAGCAAAAGCACCTGCGGGTCTCGAAGAATCGCACGAGCGATGGCGATGCGCTGCTTCTGACCACCAGATACCTGCGCGCCACGATCGCCGACGTCCGTATCAAAACCGTCGGGGAAGTTGCTGATGAAGTCAAAGGCATTAGCTTTCTTGGCGGCTTCTATCACTTCTTCGCGTGTGGATCCAGGTTTGCCCAAGGCGATGTTTTCAGCGATGGTACCGGCGAACAGAACTGGTTCCTGGCTCACGAGTGAGATATGATCACGAAGCCACGGGAGACTAAGCGAGCGAATATCAATGCCATCAAGCGTCACAACACCAGCCGAGGGATCGTAGAAGCGCTCGAGCAGAGCGATGGCAGTGCTTTTGCCGCTTCCACTTGCACCAACAAGCGCCACGGTCGTACCATTAGCAATCTTGAGGTTGTAGTTCTTGTAGACCTTGGCATCCGGACGTGATGGATAAGCAAATTCCAGACCTTTGAGTTCAATGTCGCCCTTCAGAGACTGCAGAACTTGACCAGAAGATTCTGTGGCGTCGATATCCGGAACTCGATCGATGATTTGGAAGATACGTCGGGCTGCTTTCTTTGCCTGACCACTGTCAGCCACGTTCTGCGACGACATTGCGGCTGCGAACATGCTTAGCATCACGACCATGGAGACCATGAACATGTCCTCGAATGTGATGTAGCCGTGTGTAACGAGGATAGCGCCCAACCAGTACATGAATGCTTCGTTGAGGAAGATGAACAGAAGCGAAAAGCCGTAGGCTCCACCGCCAACGAGTCCTTCCCTGACATCTGCTTGCTTAGATGCGCCTAGGTACTCCACGTAGCTGCTGTTAAGGGCCTTCTCCATGCTGAATGAGGCAACAGTACGAATTGATCCGATAGCCTCAGAGAGAAGTGACCCAGCAGCTGAATCAGCGTTATTCTCTTCCTTGTCACCACTAGTTCCAGTAAATTCTTGTGCTTGGAGATATGAAACGTACCCCATGATCGGTGCAGTTCCAATGACAGCCAGTGTCATTTGCCAGCTGTAATAAAAGGCAATCGCAAAGGCGATGCCAAGAGACGTCAGGTTCACAAGAACTTGATTCAGCATATCTGACGTCATGGCTTGCAAGATGGCAGAATCCGTTGCAAGCTGAGACACCAAGGCACCCGAAGTATTTTCATCCAAGTCATACCATCCGACATCCTGATGCATCATCGCGCTGTAAGTACTAAGGCGAACGCGTGAAACCAGACGTTGCGCAGTAACACCAAAACCGTAGAATTGGACCAAAATCGAGGCGCAAAAGATGACACCGAGCACAAGAAAGCCCAAGGACCAGTAGCGCGCATCGGAAATCATTTCATGTTTCGTGTCGTCGTACTGGAAATATAGCACTGTGGCTTTCGTCAGCAATACTCCCCAGAGAGGAAATACCGCTGCGTTCATAATTGCACCAATTGCACCAAGTACCATGAACTTCCATTCTGGAAAGCTCATTTTCCAAACTCGAGCCAGAGAAACTTTCGGTGCATTCGCTTCTTCATCCTCTTCGCTTCCTGTTGTGTCCTCTTCGGCCTCTTCTTTATGCTTGCTGTGGGCACTGGACCGACTTTGCCGTCTTTGTTTGACAAGATTCAGAGCATTCGGTACGTTGTCAGGCTGGGGCTCTGGCTCATCCTGATCCTTTGCAATATGTCGCTGCTGCGTTTCGACCAACAAACGATAGTGGCCGTTGGGAAGCTTCATCAACTCTTCATGTGTTCCAATCTCCACGATGGACCCATCACTATGCACAGCGATTCGACTTGCATTACGAATTGTCGACAATCGATGAGCTACGATGATGGTCGTGCGCTTGCTCGTGGCCAATAACGTATCCAGAGACTCCTGAACAATGCGCTCGCTCTCGGTATCCAGCGCACTTGTTGCTTCGTCCAGCAGCAGAATCGACGGGTTCTTTATGATTGCACGAG
Source organism: Elongisporangium undulatum (assembly GCA_023334555.1). Taxonomy (NCBI): domain Eukaryota; phylum Oomycota; class Peronosporomycetes; order Pythiales; family Pythiaceae; genus Elongisporangium; species Elongisporangium undulatum. The sequence continues at coordinate 81,365 of JAADVF010000029.1, forward strand.
CAATAGCAATGCGTTGTTTCTGACCGCCCGACAATTGAGCGCCACGTTCGCCAACCTCTGTGTTGAATCCACTCGGAAATTCCTTGATGAAGTCATACGCGTTAGCCATTCGCGCCGCTTGGTACACATCTTCGTCCGACGCGCCTGGGGCGCCATGGCGAATATTCTCTAAGATGGACGTGGAAAACAGAACGGGTTCTTGTCCGACGAGTCCCACTTGAGATCGAAGCCATTGTACATTGAGCTCACGGATATCGTGTCCATCCAGCTGCACTGACCCAATAAGTGGATCATAAAAGCGCTCGAGTAGCGAAACAACCGTGCTTTTGCCGCTTCCGCTTGGTCCAACGAGCGCCACCGTTTCGCCAGCCTCGATGGTGAGCGAGTAATTGCTGCAGACTTGAATATCCGGACGTGACGGGTAAGCGAAGCTGACGTTGTCGATCTTGATATGGCCAGCGACTTTGGGTAGAACTTTGCCAGTGTCTTCCAGCGGATTGATAAGGGAGTTGCGGTTGATAACTGCGAAAACTTCGTAAGCTGCAGCTCGTGCAGACACCAACGCTTGAACACTCGGCCCAGCCTGCCCAAGTGCCATGGCGCCCATAGTCACTGAGAAAAATACCGTGAGCACGCGGCCGCCATCGTAACAACCACTGCCGGAGCACGTGTTGCCTTCAAGCCGATCATTGGCGATCTTGACTGCTCCGTAGAATATACCGGCTGCATACGCGCAGAACATTGTTAAATATACGAGTCCCTGGCTTGAACCTGCCGCAAGGCTCTTCCTGATACCGGCCTTGGTTGAAATTTGGAGCGCTTGATCGTACTTGCGGATGAAGTGCGAGATGGAGTTGAACATGTGCACCGTGCGGATATTGCTCAGCGATTCCTGAGCGATGGCGCCAGCTTTTCCATACGACTCGATGCCCGTTTGAGTCGCAGATGACAGCACGTTCATAGAATAATACTGTGTGCCAGCGATAAACGGCGTGAAGGCCAGCAGCACGAGCGTGAGCTCCCATCCCTTGATGAGCCCGATGATCACGCCGGAGACCGCCATGGCCAGGTAGTGGATGCCGTTGCCGAGTTTGCGTCCCATGCCGTTCTGGATCGTGATCGCAGAGTCGGCCACGCGCGTGGGCAGCTGCATAGGGTCGTTGACGTCGAACCAGCCGATCTCGCTGGAGAGGATGGCGCTCACATAGCCGCTTCGGATGCGCTTAGCCTGGCGCGACGCCGTCACGGACCAGCATGCGACCTGGCCGAAGCCGCAGACAAAGACCGCGAGGCCCACGAGCAAAAACTTGAGCGCGACTGAGTTGATGGCCTTGCGCATCTCCTCCGGCTCCATCGTGGACGACGGGTTGAACGCGTTCAGGACGTTACCGAACAGCAGGATCTGCAGCGGCTCGGCCAGCCCAGCGCCAGCAGCGAAGAACGTGCCCACGGCCATGAGCAGCTTGTCGGTCGAGTCGGCGTAGTGGAAGAGCTCCAAGAACGGCAGCAGCTTGCTGTCGCTCTTTGTCTTGGCTTCTTCCGGCTTCTTGAGGTCGGCATCTTTCACGACGCGGTCGCTGGCTGGGGACAGCAGCGCTGCGTAGTGCGTGGCGCTGGGGTCGTCCTTCGTCATGGCCACAGGTCTGTTGCTTCAGCCGTGCGCGTCCAATGGAAGAATGAGCCTCTCTCTCTCTCTCTCACACACACACACACACATCTCCATCTCCTTGCTCCATCTTCATGGGCTTTCCCCCCAAGAGAGCGATCCAGAGTGATGGTCCCAAGGTCCATGGCGAAGGCATCAAATGTCCAAATGCATGCAAAGACGAGCCAAGTTCAACCAACTCCACCCACTTGGGGTGAGTGCGTCAGCAGTTTCGATTGCGCACGCAGCAAGTGCCTTCGCGCGATCGCCAACATTCAGCCGTGCGGAATCTTCTGGCCAACGTGGCTTGCGCAAAAAGCGTCTCGCTCGCAGGGGATGCTCCGATTGTACTGGAGGATCGACCTGAAGCCTAAAGATCGGAATGTCCATGGGCTCATTTTCCCAATCTGGGAAAACATCCTGAGTGTCGCGGATCAGTACGTTGACAGACATCGTCTACATGGATGTTCACGTCTCCGAGGTTGCGTGTGAAATGGAGAGTGATGGCTGCTGCGGGAAGGCATCAAATGTCATGAAGTTGGCACAGACGGTACGAAAGGCCGCCATCATTCGGTTGCAGAGCATCATGTCGCACGGTGAGCATTTGGCTGTATTGCCTGCCCAAGGCCAGCGACTTGGCTGATAGTACACGGACAGAGGACCGACCGCACACCGCGACGTAGCATTACATCTCAGGACACGCCACAGTTCATCTCCAGATCATGTCCGACTGCCTTGTGAGGGGGTTGCTGCGGTGACTGAAGTGCCTACAGTGGCTTGCGCCGAATACGGTTCGCGGCAGGAATTTGCAGCTGAAGCCTTTGCATACAAGGCGCGATCTATACGTGACTGCCGGGCTAAGATCATGCTCAGAACTGCGTGGCATCGACGCAGACGCGTGGGCGAGGTCTCGTCGACGTAAAATCCCTTGGCTGGTTGAATGTCAGAGCGTCCGCGTTGCTCTTGAACACTGTGAGCACCGCGAGTTTCATACCGTGCTTGCGCGCACCACCAGCAGCAGCTGCATGAACAGCTTGCCCACGCCCTTTAGCTCTCGTAGACCTGGTTAGAAGCAGAGCATCGCCATCGCTCGTACGATTCTTCGAGACCCGCAGGTGCTTTTGCTCGATGAAGCCACAAGTGCACTGAACAACGAAAGCGAACGCATTGTGCAGGCTTCGCTGGATCACTTGCTGTCGCTCAAGAAGCGCACAACGATGATTGTGGCGCATCGGCTGACGACTATCGTCAATGCCGATCTGATCGCTGTGACGCATGATCGTCAGCTGATGGGGGAACCGAGCGGCATCGAGTACTATTCGCTTGGTGGACATCAACTGGCCGTGCAGAATCCGGCATTCGCCTTTTAGCAGGAGCATCTTCGGCTGCACCACAGAATGCAGAACAGATCGGGATGTCAACGTCAGGCTGACGTGAGCACATGCTGGCGTCATTACGGGCACGTTACCATTCGATCGAGGACTGTACCTGCGTGAGCTTTTCATGTACTCGACGTCAGTTTCACTTAAGCATTCGACCTGCAAAGTCGCCGTTCGGATGAAGACGGTCATCAAGCACTTCCCAGCCGCTCGACTGCCTTCGAATACGGAGACCCACCACGCAGCGGCGGTCACACCGACGGCTTCTTCCTTCAACCCACACAAGGCTGGTCTCCTGCGCTGCGCCGTGCTCTGTGTTGTGCGCTACCTGCGCTTCCATGCGCTCAACACTGTGCTGGGAATCGCTGGATTCGTCACTGTGGTCTTCGGAGTCGTGTTCAGCGTCGTGCTGCTTCCGCTGTGCTGTCTGGGCATGGCCGTGCTCAAGATGACCGCTGTGGTGGCCGAAGTGCTCGCGTGGCTGGACGTGCATCTGGCGAATACGATTCCACACGACCAGGGCTCAACGCTGGAGCCAGACAAGGATTGCGTTGTGGAGCGCGGCACCAGCGTGGGGATCGGATGGACCCTTGTCTCGCACCGTCGGCTGGCGACGCTGCTTTACTTCCTCCTGGTCAAAGCGATCGTCTCCTTCTTCAGTCTCGTCGCCATTGCCTGGTCTGTGGTGCTGCCCTGGCAACTGCTTACAGGCGCCAACGTGACGGTGATCGGCTGCGCAAACTCGGATATGCCATCGCTGCCGAGCATCTTGGTAGCGCTTGGCTTTTGGATCCTGGGCGTCACGGGCGTCGTACTCGTGGCCAGAATCTCCCGTTGGTGCACCGAGTGCTTCTGCGCAGGCCTGGTGGACGAGCGCTTGGTTGAGTTGCCGTTGTACGACAGTGGCAACGCAGCCAACATGCAGCAGCTGTAGCCCATGTGCTGCGTGCAGTCTGTTGGAGTCGGTTAGTTGATGCGCTGTTCAACCGGCTAGCAAAACAAATATTACAGGCTACTATTGAGTCATTTACGGTAGTCGTGCCCGCATGTCACTAATTCGGGGAAGCCGGAGTGTGACCCCCTTGAAGCACAAACAAGAGAATCATCAGCCATGGCCAAGGCAAATCTGGCGCTGAGCGCCGAGTTGGAGCGCGCGTTTGCGGACGCGCAGAGCGGCAAGTTCCGCTACGTCAAAGCCAGCATCGTGGGCGAGGACTTTGTGGTCTCGCACATGGGCCCCGCGACGTCGGATCCTCGCAGCGATTGCGCGGAGCTCGTGGCCAACTACCTGCCGCCCGACCAGGCCGCGTTCGTGCTGCTCTGCCCGGACGTGAACGTGGCCGCGCTGCGCTGGATCCTGCTGGCCTTCGTGCCTGAGGGAGTGAGCGTGCGGGACAAGATGCTCTACTCGTCCTCGCGCGACTCGCTCAAGAAGCAGCTTGGTATGAATTACTTTGTGGGCGAGTTCCATGCCACCGAGCCGGTAGGGACTACTTATCACCTATTGCCTATTCATTATCAGCAGACGTGAGGACTGACTATATGATGCTTGTCCGTGGGTTTGGTGATAAATAATTTTTAAGAGCGACGTGACGTGGGAACAGTTCCAGAATGCCAAGAAGCGCCAGGCTGCGGATGCGCCGTTGTCCGAGACCGAGCGTTTGCTAAAGGAGACAGCGCTGTTGGAGCGAGACACGAACGTGCGCTCAACGGCGATGAACGTGATTCCGTTTGAGATCTCGCAGAATGTGCGCGACAAGCTCACGCTGCTGAAAGACGGCAAATTCGACTGGATCACCATGGTTTGTTTATAAGCATTAGTTGCTGTTGACGTGGGCGACTGACAATACGTTATCTGGATCTATACAGAAACTGAATGCGGAAGATGAGAGCGTGACGGTGGCCAAGAGCCTAGAGACAGTCGATCTCACAGATGTGAAGGAAGCGATTGACCACAAGGTGCCCAGCTTTGTGGCCTACCGATACCGAGGAGCTCTCGCGGCAGCACCGACCTTGAGTAAGTTATATATCGTTTGCTAGGTTGACAGCGTTGTATTTCTGACAGTGGCATCCGATAGTCTTCCTGTACGTGTGTCCGGAGGAGTCTCCGGTGCGTCTGAAAATGGTGTACTCAACCTGCAAGGCGACCGTTCTGGCTGCCACCTCAGCGCTCGGCATTGAGTTTGACAAGACGGTGAGCTTGACTATGGAATTATTCTGGTTTCAGTCAGCGCTTTCTCACGACTGATTGATTACTCTTTACAGATCGAGATCAACACGCCCTTGCATGCCGTGGACGACATTCGATCGGAGCTCGCACCGCCAAAGAGCGACGACGAGCTGAAGGCAAAGGAATTCTCTCGACCTGCTGCGCCTGGCCGAGGAAGAGGCCGTGGCCGTGGACGCGGACCCCCAGTCGGAGCTCAGTAGGCTCGGGGCTTGGTGATGTAAAGGTGGGAGATACATCCTTAGGTCTCACCCAACAAAACAACAGAGAACGACGTGTGAACACAATCGAAAAACACAATGGCTGTCTCCGTGTTCGTGAGCTCTAACAAACGGATGCTACCACACGCATGCTAACGTCCATGCGGAAGAGCATCCTGCCTGTCTGCAGACTGTTTATCGTCTTCCCTTCTTTCCCTTGCCCTTCTTCTTTGTCACGGCGGTGGCTGACGATGCGCCGGCACCAGCAGCGGCCTGCTTGGCAGCCAGCGCTTCGTTCTCCAGTCGCGTCTTTCGGGACTGCAGCTTCGGGATCAGTTCGGCCATCTTGAGCATCAATTGCTTGCCTGAGAGAAGTCATTGGTCGTAGACGTTAGATCGTTTCCTCCATGACACAAGGGCAAATGCAACAGATGGACGTACGATTCTGAACGTCCGGGTTCTCAGGAGATCCGTCCGGCTTTTGGAAGCGCACTTTGACGCGACCAGCGACCATCCAGTCGCGAGGGTATCGCTTGCCAGGCTCCAGCGCATGCGGAAGCTTCAAGTATGTGCACACTTCCGACATTTCATCTGCGATCGGCGTCTCGCCTACGAGAACAAGGCAGCATCTATGAGCTTGGCGTCATCTACAGCATCAGCACCATCATCCAGTACGTACAGGCGTGTTCCTTCGGGATGCGGCGACCTTCCTGCACCGTCTTCTTGGAGTCAATGTAGTTGGGGTAGAAGCAGCAGAACTTGTCCACGGGCGCGCCTTCCACCAGACCATACGGGTACAGGATCTTGGGGCGCACGGGCATCATGGGCGGCATCATACCCGCCATAGGGCCGCCCATACCGGGCATACCAGGCATACCAGGCATTCCAGGTGGCATACCAGGCATACCGCCCATGCCGGGCATACCGGGCATGCCGCCCATGCTCTGCATCATCTCCATCATCTGACTCATGTCGGGCATGCCGCCGCCGCCCATGCCGCCCATGGCCGACATGAGGTCCATGGGGTTGGGCTGCTGCTGGGGGCGGGAGCGCACGGATCCAGGACGACCCGAGGGCTCGATCTGCAGCGCGTTGGAGTCATAGCGCTCGCCCGCGACGTTCTCCTTCGCGCGGCCGTGACGCACCATTTCTCCACCGGAGCTTCTTGCGGTTGTTGCGTGGGCGTCAGTCAGAGGTCTGCGGAGTGTTCCCTGCGAAACCAGATTGAAATACATGTAAATCGAATTGGAGAGGTAGTGCGGAGGAAATTACGCATATAGCCATCATATTGCTATTTGGTTGAAGGTGTGCACATGAGTCCAGTTGGGTGTCCACGTCAGCTGCAAGTCTGTTTCGAGGGTTCGGATCCATCGCCTGGCGAATGCGCATGGCGCTACAGTAGAATGAGCTCGATTGTGATCTACAGCACAAGGTATTGTGGATTCGTGGAGCAAGGGCGTATCCTGGCGCCATGGGGATCGCACCAAACGTTTTTCCATGCAAGGTGACGCTGAGATGATTTTGGGTACGGCAACAATGCGAAAGAGGACAGAACTCATGTGTGTTATGGAAACAACAACATCGGTAAAGAGAGTACGTGACTGTCACATAACCCACCTCCATTCAAAACATACACAAGGATAGACGGATGTGGGGTTGATTTTGATTCTCTATGTGGGGTGTTGTATTATGGTACACGTCTATATACGGGGAAGGTAGGTCCTTCGATTGAGGAGAGGCGCGAGCCAAGCCATCAAGATTACTATTTGAACTAATTGTCTAACAACTAAGAGGCTTCGGACAGGAACTCAGACCGTACGCTGCGAAGGGGTCTTCTCCCAGTCCACGCCAAGGAACTTGGACACGTCGAAGGCAGGATCATTCACGTCCACGCCCGTCATACGGTCCAAGACCTTGCGGTACTTGAGCGCACGCTTTGCGAGCAATGCGCTTGTGCTTGAACCATTACTATCAGCGCTGGCTGCCGATGCAATCAGCTTCTTGGCGTTGTCCTGAGAGCGCATACGCAGGGCTTCATCCTGGTAGCAAATGCGGATGCGCCGTGGGGAGATCGAGGGCGAAGCGTCGACTCCCTGAGCATTAATCAGCTCATCGATGCTTGATGCTTGCTCGGGACTGCTCTCGAGGATCGTGGGCATCGATCGGGCGCTGGGCGACACCGCGAACGGGTACGAGCGGATCTTCCGGGCGCCAGAAGCGGCCTCATGCATGGGCGTCACGCGCGCGACAGCAGACTTGACAGCAGCCATTGTGGTGTGGAGCTGGAGATAACGTGGGACTTGCGACCAATTGGGAAATGAACCAGTCGGAGTGAGGCTTGCCAAGATCCCCTTCACCCATCCTTGAATGTGAAGTATAAAAAAAGACCCAACGGCTCAGCAACTCACGCGTTTTGGAGAAAATACGAGACGTAAACTCAGGGAAAAATATTTGTTTTCAAAGGTCTCCGTGTTTATGTTATGATTACGAACAGATATCCACTCCATTCAAGCGAAATGAACGGGTTATAAATTGAAAGAAGATAAGTCAAGCAATTTTATAAAGTTGTGCAGACGAGAAGGTCGGCTTAAAATGCGGAGGATAAGACGGACCAAACCCGCCTTCGCGTACCCTACTGAGAATGAATACATGCAAAAACTTATATGCTCCAGGAATATAAAGAAGTGGAGTGAATGTCTGGATCCCAAGTTTCTTCATCCAGTGTTGGAAAATCTACCGCAATTCGATGGTCACATTAAAACAATGCATGCGCAAACACCTCAAAATAAGTATCGTACAGCTTTCGTCCTCGTCCACAAAGTGCATCGTTTCATATTCTTGGTCCAGCACAACCGGTTTGGTGGAGGGATATAAATAATTTCCCACACTGGAAATCCAGTAGTATGCCACACTTTATAAACCTCAGCACTTGCACGACCTGTTTCAATTTATTCCCAAGGCGACAAGCCTGTGCAGTCTCAACTCATATGACTCACTCTTTCGCTGGCCATTGCTGGCCTGTTGCATTCCCTTGTTACCGCCTCCAACGATGAAAATGGAAGCCCAATCAGACGGACCAAGCGTGTTCTTTGGGGCTCCGGAACGATCCTCTGAAAATTCCCGTCACTCTCAAGTCCGTATTGGCTTTCCTTTGCGACAAAAGCGGATGCGCCTCTTGATGAAGAATTCTCCCGAGAGTGCCACTGTAGGTTGAAATCAGGATGACGGAGTGGCCATCGGTCTCTCTCCCTTGGTCGTGAAGCTGCGCAGAGCGACTCATATTGTGCAAAAGCATGCATCTTAGTCGAACATTAGTGAGCATGGAGATGGCTACCACGTGTCAAAAGAGACTGACGTGGGGATTGTCTGCTGCCACTACTTACACCGCGGAACGATTGTCCGTGAAAGTGGAAGTTTAGTTGCCCCCGACTTGGCTCAGCTGATATGTTGATCAGCAATAGTAGAAAATAGAACCGTCGACTCACCCATATTCCTTCTTCCAAAGCGCGCTCTTCACATTGGCAACATGAGCTCTCGGAAAAGATCCATCAAAGATCGAGTGGAGAAGGATTTCCGTACATGTACATGTGATTGTCGCACCAATGCACTGGGACAACACCGGATAACGGGAGCCAAGTGGGATCCTTCTTCACACTCGTCCTTCCTCCTGTGTGGTTTTATCCACGGCCGACAGGTTAAATCCTGAACAGTCGGGGACCTGCCGTTTCGGTCTCGACGAAACAAAGCAGTTGCCTTTTTTTAAATAAAGATCGCCCCAACGGCCGGCCACTCGCGCAGACGTTCGAGCTTTTCCCATAGACTCGAGTCGGTGCCTCTTTATGCAAGAGGCTCTTTACCACCATAAAGTGTTCTTGCTCCATGGATTCATCCGCATATGGACGTCTCATATGCAAAAAGAACACCGTGTCTTCTCTAAAGGTGGTGGCTACATTCCATTCGCGTCCACGGTCATATGTGTGTCCCACATTATCTCATGGTTTCACGCATTAAGTCATGACCACAAGTGGTTCAAAGAGGAAAGAAGCGCCGCAAATGCAATCATCTGGCTCTTCTCCATTCTAATAAGTGGTGGAAACGGAGCCGGCTGAGCCGACCATGAGCGACTGGATGAGCTTGCGCAGCGCATTAAGCTCTTTCTGCTCCACGAGGTCGAACAGCTGCACGAAGCAGATGAAGCGCTTGAAGCAGAAGTTCAGGTGCCGCTCGGCCAGCAGCTCCTCGAAGGTGTCAAGATGGTGGTGGTACATGTGCGCGTACACGCGGAAGAGTCGCTTGAGAATGGCTCGGGCGTTGGCCATGAACTCTGTGTTGTGAGGCGAGCCATGCTTCTTCATGGTGCAGCCTTCGCTCGGGAAGAGCGCGAGCTGGTCGTCCACCCAGACCATGAGCCGAGCCACGTACTCGGCGGCCGGTAGCGCGATGGGCGTGAGCTGCTGCGCACCGTCGGCCCACAAGTACGTGTAGCAGGGCCCGGCGGTCATCTGGGGACAGCACTCGGTCGTGCAGAACTCCGAGATGGTGCCAAAGAGCAGGCTGATCTCGTTGAAGAAGTCGACCACGTGCACTGCGATCCACTCCTCCAGGTCACAGTTGTCGGGCAGTTGGATGCACTCGGCGATGTCCAGGCCACTGGCCATGGAGTCCTTGATCTGCTTGTGCAGGCCCCACGTGCGAGTACCGTTCACGTGCTTCTTGCGAGGACGCATGCTATGCTCTTCACTGAGCACATGTTGCGGGAGGATACGCAAGGGCGCGGCGATCGCAGCATCGCGTTCAGGATCGGTCCGATCCGATTTCGTTGAAGCCTTGACGCCCGTGACATTGAGTTTCATGGTGTCGTGGCAGACAGACCGTTGTTGTTGTTGGCTCTTCCTCTCTGTCTCTTGAGTTGCATGACTCTGCACGCGCTTCTGGAGCAGGAGTGCGTTGGTCTCCGTGGCTTTGGCTTCTAGAGCTTGCAATTCCATCAACTGCATCCAAACTCCGTCAGCTCCCTCCCTACACCCAGAAGAAGCAGTCGCTGCTCTCTAGCAAACCTTGTCGAACTTGTCGCCAAGCAACTCCGATACATCGCTGCTTAATAGTGCATGGATGGCTGCTCGAATATCTCGATCAAGCTCATTGAAGCGAAGCGACGCAGCCTCCCGCTTGGCACAGTTCTGCAGGTAATACACACGCGTTGCAAAGCGTTATCATCAAACAGATTCAAAGAGAAACACACAACGTACGCGTTGTAGTCGGTAGGCTTCGTGGCGGTTGGTCGCCTTGATCTCGTCGATTTTCCGCTGATACCGCTGCACGACGCTCCAGGCGCTCTCCCGGTGGTCGCAGCGGAGCTGTATGGATCATCATCGAGTGCGAATCTGAGTGCTACTAGAGAGGCGGCGATAGAACAGGCCAAGTCTGGTGATTACCTTGAGTTGAGGGACTGTGGCTAGAATGGCTTGCATCGGCTTGATGACCGACTCATGAAACTCAGCGATGACTGACGCCGCGTGGTCTGCTTCGGCATCACGGTTCTACGACAAGCCACATATATCAGCCCAGCCCACGCCAGACACTTTACACAGGGAGAACCCATACAGCTTGACTGGGCTTGCTTGGATCGCATGGTGTCAGGAAGCAGCGCTCCAGATTCCGACACGAGGATGACAGGACTAGGATAGAGTCACACAGTAAGAGTAGGACCACAGGTGAACGGCTTCTTCACAATCAGCTTCTGAACCTGTGAGAGCGTGGCAGTGGCGAGAGAGCGCGTTTGCTGCGTTTTTCACCCGATCTAAGCAGATCACGGATGTTAATAACCATGGCCAGGTGAACGAAAGCCTCCCCAGCCCATATTATTACCTTGGTATTCGTCCAGCCGAGTCACCAGCAGAGCGAACTCCTCAATCTGTGGCTCGGCTGGCCGCTTCTCCGGGACCTTCACAGGCTCCGCCGGGGGCGCATTGTTCCCGTAGATGAACTTGCGCAGCATTTTCAATGAGCTGCAGGCTTGAGGCGTTGCAACTGGATCACAAATAGCATCACGGGTCCACCCAGTCTTCAATGGCAATATGACGAAGCAAAACTATACTTGAGCCGCTTAAGCTAAAATACCCATACAGAACTTTGTTTTTCGCCGACTAGGTTCGGTTTTCCAGAGGCAGCCATCTGGCGATTTGCACGGAACCGCTGCAGGTTTTTGATTCGGGACCATTCGGGATTCGGGACACAGGTCGCGCGGTTTGTCTGTCCATC
>JAADVF010000290.1:0-32453 GCA_023334555.1 Elongisporangium undulatum
GAAGACAGACGTCAAGGAGGAATTGCTTTCGCGTTGACGGCCGATCACCATGAAGACGCCGAGCAACTACGGAAGTGAGAATGAGGAGACCTCTTTCCTCCGTCGCATCGCGGCACCTGACCGAGGCAACGCCAACCGCAAGAACAAGAAGCGCATGGCTGTTGTCGGCGCCACGGTCGGCTTGTTAGCGGCCACGTCGGTCGTTGGCTACGCCACTCTCCGTAACGGCAGCATGTCGTCGCAAGCTTCGCTGGCCACGCAGCAGCTGGAGGCCAACAGCAAGGCTGTGGCTGCGCGCTCGCAGTTTGTGACTCCTCTGGACGACTCGTTCTACCCGTCTCTGGAGCAGCTCGACCTGAACGGCAACAAGGTTGTCGAACAGTCTGAGTATTTGAAGTACTTGCAGAGCAAGAAGGACGCAGATGAGAATGAAGTGAACGAGTCCGAACTTCCTCAAGCGATCAAGGACAATGTTTGCCAGCAGATTGAGGACAACTTTGACAGTGACGCCAACTGTGTGGTGAAGGCCATGAAGCGAGTACGTTTGATTGTGGTGTGTGGCTTGTAGCTATCGATGGTGTAGTGTACTGATCTCTGTTCTCTTTTGTCTGTGTAGATCAAGGCTAACAAGATCACTCTGTCGGAGAAGAACCTGCCGACGCTGTACTACTCTTTAGATGAGTTCTGTCCGACCAATGGAATCGAGGTGCCTGATGATTTGATCAACGAGTACGCGGAGCCGTACGTCCCACCAACGGAAGCTCCAGTGGTCCCGGACACATATGCCCCGGACACGTACGCACCGGATACATCCGCGCCTGACACGTACGCTCCGGACACGTCTGCTCCCGACACGTACGCACCGGACACCTACGCCTTGACCTACGAGCCGGTGTATGAAGTGACGGATGCTCCAATCTACGAGCCCACCGCCGCTCCTGGTGATGACAGCGATGGACCTCCGGAGGAGTACGAGCCTGTGACTGACGCTCCTGCTATTTACGAAGAACCCACGGCCGCTCCTGGTGATGACAGTGACGGCCCTCCGGAAGAGTACCAGGGACCAGCTGAGATTGAGGAGCCTGTGACTACGAACCCCTATGAGGATGAGCCAGTCGAGGAACCAGTGATCAGCCCTTACGGTGGTGGCGGCGCGTATGAACCGTCAACAGATGCCCCAGAAGGAGACTTCATGACCAAGGACCAATTCCGTCAGCAGCTCCTGACTCACTTTTCCGATAAGAACGTCGATCTCGTTGATGTTGCTGCCAAGGCTACTGAGGAAGCGTCTGTGGTGCTGGCGAAGATCAAGGCTCTGGACGACTGCATTGACCAAGCGTCCAACAAGGTATGATGCGATGTGTATGTTTTTTATTTACAGGTATCGTTGTTCTGATGTGGACCTTGTGAATGCAGTTTGGATGGTACGGCGTCTACGAGCAGGAGCCTCACTTCAGTAACGCCTGCGACTGGGTCTCGAACGTCTGCCTGCCGCAGAAGTAAGCAGCGACTGATAGGCTTGGTTGCAGCTCTCGATTGTCAAACGATCGAGGCTCTGGCCGCCTGATGTCGTGAAGCGCTCGAGTGGTTTGCTTTCTCGCTTCTTTTCAAGTCTTCATTTCCAAGTTCCCGAGCATGTCGTGGCATTGTCACAATCTTGCAAATCCAGTTGTCGTTTAATCACAAGTAATGCACGAAAGCAAACCGTTCGTTTAACTCATCGGCACCTGACCGTTAATAATCTGCATACTCTCGTTCTCCATGTAGCTCAAGTCCGCTCGATTGCAAGCATTGAGTACAAGCTCACAGCATGATCGTGAAAGTCCTGATGCAGCACTGAAATGCGGAGATAGAGGCAACCAGCATCCTCCAACGTATCGACTACGCTGCTGCAGCTGTTGAAAGCACTCGCTGCTGGTGGTTGCTCGCTGTGGTGGATGCCAAACGCATCAGCCAGGCACCCGAGCCATGTCTTTGATCTCGGCTTGATGATGGGAAGATCCAACACGAGCTCCGCTCTGGTCATGGGAATGCACAATTGGGCCGAGCCGCCTATTCCCAAGAGAAGAACATGGTGAGTGCAGGAAGAAAGCCACACGCATGGACAACAAGCATGCGTACACAAGTGTTCTTGGTGGAAGCAGTCGAGGCTCCATATCTGGCCATAGGTCACTTGGTCTGAATGAATATTCCGCCTCCAATGCTATGCCTTGACTATCACATACCTGGAACTCCAGCTGTGGCCACCCGCTCAAAGGCTCCGGCGTCGCGAGATGCAGATCGATGGGGTGGGCCCAGATCAAATCCAGGAGTTGGTCGGCTTGTTTCCCTGCCTTCATGACTGGGAGATCGGAGCCTGTTGCGTGTGACTGGGTTTGGCCGTCGGCTTGGCCCTCTAGCAACTCCCAACACGTGGATGACAGCAGACGCCAGCGGCAGAAGAAGCTGCGCTCCGATGCCGGATGCAGCGCCAGGCGATCCAGAACGGACGCGACCACAGACGATTCCTCTGCGGATCCAAGCCCCGAAGCGCCCAGGATCTCACCCACGACGTGGATTGTCGGCATGGCCAGGACGTTTCTGTGCAGTCGAGATGCAACGCGTCGCTTCCAGGATTATCCAAACACAAGCCTGCTGTGTATTCTTTACGAAGACGAGGACAGCAGCGGAACGTGGTCATGCACGCCGCTGCCATCACCACCACTTCCCTGGCGACGTCCTGCTTCTAAAGCGTCACTACTACTGCGACCAACACCGGAGTCGCTTGCTTTGTCCAGGTCGTCGTCTTTCGGCTCAAACTTCTTGTCGTCGGCGTCTAGTCCGATCCACAAGGCTCGCAGGTCGCCGTTTTGCCACGAGAGCACCAGCAGAGAGCCCAGCGTCGTGGGCACGAGGTACATGAGCGCCGGCTGACCGATCTGCATGAGCGTGACGGCCACGTTGGCCATCCCCAGGCCGACCATGTACCCGATGCACATGGAGCGGAAGTAATTCTCGCCCAGGGACCTGGGCGAGTAGTCGAACCGCAGCGCGAACGAGAGCAGCATGCCCGGCATGATGATGTCGCCCAGGCCCAGCATGCTGGCGCCACCGACCCAGTTCAGGATGCGCGGCATGACCAGCAGCATGGGCATCGGCTCTGGGTCCAGGCACGCCTCGTATTCGGGGTACCGCTCGCAGTAGTCCACACCCGGGTAGCCGCTGCGCGTCGCGGCACTGGGTCCCCCCGTAGCCACGTCCTCCATGACGGAGCTGCCGAAGAACAGCGGCGAGATGAACACGAAGAAGATGTCGTAGAAGAACGCCAGACCGAGCAGGATGGTCGCGACCTTGAGATTGGGCACCTGCACGGTGCGCAGGAAGAGGAAGCACAGCGAGACGCCGAACACATCCTGCACCAGCCACCACGTGCGTCGATGGAAATACCAGGCCCCCGCCAGCGTGGCGCTGAACAGGAATCCGAGCACTTCGGCCAGCGGCAGGCTGCCCCCACCCAGACAGCAGCCCGGCAGCGATAGCTGGCGAGACGCGATCGCGGGCACCAGGGAGTTCAGCAGTGGCGCAACCGCGATCTGCGTAAGCGTGCCGGTGGCCGAGACCGCGAAGAGCACGGGGATGAACCGACCGACCTTGATGTAGTACAGCAGCGTGAGGAACACACCGGCACCGATGATGAAGGCTACGGCGTGCCTGGTGTCCAGCTCCCAGACCTCCTCGTCCTCTGGCTCCTGTTGAGCGTGCGGATGCTGCTGCTGCTTGTGCTCTGGCGCACTGGTGGGCTGGAGTCTCTGGAGCCACTTGCGGCGGTCGGGAAGTGCAGAGTAGTATGACGCGCCGATGGCTGTGGCCACGCCGATGGCCCACAGAAGCAGCGACGAGATGTCGAGCACGGGCGGATCGCGGCGGAACGTGCGGATGAGCAGATCCGGGTATCTCTGCAGCGACCGCTCCAGCCGCTTGCCGTCTGCGATGGTCACGTACACCACTGGGAACGTCAGGTTGTCGGCCAGCGTGCGGTTGCCCACGCCCATGAGGATGTGCGTGTCCCAGAGGCAGCAGACCTGGTGCCCGCCCTGGGCTGCGTCCACTCGACCCGTGGCGATGCACATGCCGGAGGAGCAGCGGTCGCTCTGATTGCAGGCAGCCGTGTCGGTGTCCCATTCCGGATCGGCCAGCGCTGTCACAAAGCTCTCGCCACGCGAGCAGTCGTACTCAAAGACCGGCTTGGCGGCCTCCTCCAGCGTGTCGTTCCGAGTCGAATTCTGATGCAGCGACTGGTACACAGCCTTGCGAGTGCCTCGGATCACGAGGCCGCGTGCTCCGGCCGCTTGCGCTCGTAGCGCTTTGTCCAGGAACGAGCAGTTGCCTCGATCCGCCAGCACGAGCGTCGTTATGAGCTCCGGTCTAATGACTGTCATGCTGGTGCTTGGGCCATGGTTGTGACTGTGCTGCATGCTTTGCAGAGAGCGGCTCTGCGTGGCGTTGACTGAGGGGATGGAGTACTCGGCGCAGCCCTCAGCGTTGGCCTCCGGCAGCTGGAAGATGTGCTTCCATCGCGAGTTTTGGGTCTCTGGCAGATGCACACCCCAACCGGCGGCGGCGCTGGGCGAGCAGAGCAGCCCCGCGAACCGCGGCTTCTGGCTCAGCAGCTGCAAAGAGATCTCCCCCGTGGGCAGTACCGCCGAGACCAACGTCACGCCATGTAGCAGCAGCACGAACAGCCACAGAGGCCGCTTGCTCGGACGCCGTGTCGCCATTCTGCGCCGACTTGAGGTTTCGTTTGCAGGCAGCCACGCTGGTCAAGCTGGTTATGTTGTCTGTCCGCAACATAAAGGATATTCCGTATAAAGAAGATCGCGCTCGGTGGCAGAATCTTAGTCGACTAAAGCAAGGTTTTGTAACCACACAAGTCGGTTACTTTGGGCAGCAAGTACTGTATGCATGTATACAGGGTGACAGAATGGCTACACACACAGGCTCATGGCCGGAAGCCCGCGTAGGCCTTCTCGAGGATCTCCTTGCGGATCTTGGGGTAGTCCGGGTACTGGTCCAGCACCTTGTGGCACACGTCCACGGCCGAGACGAAGCGCTTGGCCTTGAGGTAGTTGAACGCCAGCTTGAAGCCGATGGACGCGCTGGCCTCGCCCTCGCAGGTCCAGGCCTCCTGGTAGCACTCGGCCGCGTCGATGTACGACTGCTCCTTCTCCATGATGAGTCCCAGCAGCTCCCAGGCCTTGCCCGAGGACTTGTTGTGGGTCAGCGCGCGCTTGCACAGCTCCTGCGCCAGGTCGTACTTGGACCGGCCCACGTAGATGTCGGCCAGCAGCAGATAGCTGCGCTCAAAGTCGTCGGCCAGCGCCTGGTCGTACTGCATCTTGGCGATGCGCTTGAGCTGGTTGCGCGCCTTGGGTTGCTGCTTGGTGAGCATGTAGGCCGTAGCCAGGCCCAGCAGCGCTGGCACGTAGTCGCGGTCCACAGTCTCGAGGATCTCCATGAACATCTGCACGGCCTTGTCCAGCATGCTCTTGCTCTTGACGGCCAGCACGGCGTAGGCCTCGAGCACGCGCACGTTCACGTGGCGCTCCTGCTTGACCGGCAGCTCGTCCAACAGCGTGTTGGCGATGCGGATGTTCTCCATCTGCTCCTTGGAGTTGCTGCTGCCGTCGCCTGAGTCGCTGGCCTCCCACAGGTTCTCGTTGTCCGGGTTCAAGTAGATCTCGATCATGTTCAGCAGTGCGCGCTCGCCCCACTCGGGGTCGCGCCGCGCCAGGTTGAACTCCTCGATGGCTTCGCGCACCTGGTTCTTGTACCGAGCGTACAGCCCCTTGCAGAAGTGCATGCCCGCCGAGTGTGCCACGCGCACGCCCGAGCGCTCGGCCATCTTGAGGAACCGCCCGGCTGTGGTGTGCAGCTTGCCCGTGCGCCGCACCATGACCAGGAAGCGACTGAGCGCCGCAAAGTTGTCTGGCTTGGCCTCCAGCAGCTGCGTGAAGTGGTAGATGGCTGATTCGTTGTCCTCCTTGGCCAACATGATGTCGGCTAGCATGAGCGCGGCCTCCTCGTGCGACGGGTTCAGCCGCAGCAGTGTCGTGCAGCGGACTTGGCACTGGTCGTAGTCGCCGACTTGCTGGCACGTGCGGGCCATGACCAGGATCGCGTCCTCGTGGGTCTCGTCCGACCGCAGTGCCAGCGTGCAGTACTTGAGCGTGTTCTCCTGGTCCTTGCGCGCGGCGTAGATGGCCGCGACCTGGAAGCACGTGTCCGCGATGGCTCGCTTCTGCCGCATGAGCACATCCGGCTGCTCGTTCTTCTGCCGGTCCAGGATCAGCTTCTGCAGCGAGTAGGCCTTGAGCAGCGACTGGATAGACAGGTCGTCGTTGCCCAGGCCGCGGTGGATGCCCGGCAGGATCAGCTGCAGCTCCACGACCTGCAGCAGGTCGGCAATTTCCTCGGACTCGTTGCTGGGCGACTGCTGCACCACGCGCAGTGCCTGATCAAAGTGGCTCAGCTTAGAGTAGAGCTCGGCCAGGTCCTTGCGCAGCACGAGGTTCTGCGGCGCCAGCTTGAGCGCGCTCTCGTAGTAGTCCACGGCCCGCAGGTAGTCGTGCTTGGAGACCATGACCTTGCCGATGCGACCGGCTAGCGTCGGGTCGTTGGGCGCTAGCGCTGAGGCCGCGCGGAACGCGTCGATGGCCTGGTCCAGCATCTGGATGTGCAGATAGGCCTCGGCCAGACTCACGTGCGTGGCGTGGCACGCGTTGTTGGCCACGAGCTCCTGGTAGCAGCGCACGTACTGGTGCTTGTCCTTGCGGTACTGCAGAAAGATGTCGGCCTTGACCATCTGCGCCTTCGCGAACGCCGGCGAGCTGGACGGCACGCTGCTGAGCATCGCGATAGCCGCATCGTAGTCCCCACGCTTGATGGCCAGCTCGCTGTTGGCCACCAGCACGCGTACCTCCTGAAACGTACCTCTGCAGAACAGAGATAGAGATTGTATGAGCGATCAAGGCACCAAGAGACAGCAGTAGAGCGAGGGATGGCTTACCGGAAGACCTGAAGCGCGTCCTGAACGGTGCGTGTGGCCTCTGCGATGTCATTGAGCTGCGACAGTGCCTGGGCCATCTGGATGTAGACCGATGCCTTATCAAAGAGTGAGATGGCGGCTGAAGAGGGCCCAGGCGCCTTCTTCCTTCCAGCGGCTCCAGTGCCAGTGCCAGCACTAGTAGTCGTGATCATCTTCATGGCGGCCTGCAGCGTCTGCAGAGCCTCGCGCACATCGCCCGTGTTCTCCAGGATCTTGGCCTTGATGATGTAGTACGACAGCGACTGGCGCACGCTAAAGTCGTGGCTCAGCGCCTGGTCCAGACACGCCGAGGCTGCGCGGAAGTGCTCGCGCTCCAGGGCGATGCGCGCCTGCAGCAGATGGGCCTGCGAGTGGCCGGGCTCCATCTTGAGGATCAGATTGCAGACGTGGTGCGCATCGTCCAGCCTCAGCGCCGAGAAGTAGGCCTTGGCCAGGATGAACTGCGCGCGCAGGAAGCCCGGGGACTTGCCCACAAGCTTCTCGAGGATGCCGATGCCCTTGGCGGCCACCTCGGCGTCCGACTCGGGCGAGGCGCTCAGCACGGCGTCCTCCTTGAGGAACTCAACCACGACCTCGACCAGGAAGAGCGGGTTGAGCTCGCTCATGAGCTCGTGGGTCGACATGTCCGCGTGCTGCACCGCGTGCTTGAGCTTGTCCATGTGGATCTGCACGGCCTTCTGCAGCAACTCGACCTGCTTATTGCGGTTCTTGTCCTTGTGCCAGCTCAGCAGCGCCTGTAGGAACACGAAGCCCGCGCTGGCGCCGATGGACTCCTGGATCACGCTCAGGAACTCCATCTGCTGGGCTGCGTCCTCGAGCTGGCCCAGCTTGATCTGGCAGTAGATCAGTCCATGCAGCGCCATCTCGTTGGACTCGTCCAGCTTGAGCGCTTCCTTGTAAGAGTCCATGGCCTCTGGGTAGTCCTCCAGCAGAGCGCGCTGGTAGCCGCGCTCGGCGCGGAACACGCCGCTGTCCGGGTTGAGCTGCACGGCCAGGTCCATGAGCGTGAGGTTGCACTGCAGTACTTCTGGGTGGCGGTCCGACAGTCGCGCGTTGCAGCGCGCGATCTCGTGGTACAGCGCAGGGTTGGCCGGCTCCACGGCCTTGAGTGCGTCCACGAGCTCGCGGATCTGCTCGGCCGCGTCCTTGGTGCGGCCCTCGCGCGAGAGCTGGAACAGGATCATCACGCGCTGGGCCTCCAAGTCGCGCGGGTTCTCGCCCAGCGCGCGTTCTACGGCGTCCATGCACTGGTCCCACTGGCCCATCTTGAGCAGTACGAGCGCCTTCTCGCTCACCGAGTGCGTGAACCAGGCGCAGCGCACCGTGAGCTCGTCCAGGAACTCGAGCGCTTTGGGGTACGCCTTCTTCATGTCGTGGTACTTGGCCAGGCCCAGCAGCAGCTCGGCGTCCGTGGCGCCCGAGGGCGTCGTGAGGTTGCGCGCCTGGTCGAAGAACTGGATCGCGTTGTCGCGTTGATCGGCCTCGCGCTTGGTCTTGGGCTCGCTCACGAGGTCCACCCAGCCGCGCAGCACCGTGGCGCGCAGCAGCAGCGCCGGGTCCAGGTTGGCGTTGCGGCCGCTGAGTAGCTGGTCCAGGATCTTGCGCGCCTTGGCGTGCTCCTGGATATGCCAGAAGAGGTTGGCGCACAGCAGCAGGCTCTCGGGGCCCGCGGTCTCCTCCACCACGCACACCTGGAGCTCGAGCTGCGCGATCTCCTCGCGGTCCACATTCTTGCACTGGTTATGCGCGAACACGAGCGCGTGGAGGCACGGCAGCTCCACGTCCTTGCGCTTCTTGAGATTCTCCAGCTCGCGGATGGCGGACGCCACGCTGCGCTCCATGGCGATGCCCATGGCGCGCCAGAACAGCAGCGTCGGGTCCGATCCCTTCTTCTCCAGCAGCGTCTCGCACAGCTGCTGCACGTGGTCGTACCAGCCCTTGCGCAGGAAGAAGTTGATCAGCGCACGGGGCTCCATGGCGATCCGCAGGTCGTCGTCTACAACCAAATGCGGTCAAAGGGCCGCCGCAGTGCCCCCAAGGGACGCTGCCCTTGAGGAGCAACACAAATATGTGACGTGGTACAAAATCATAAGGTTTTTTATTTGGAGCAACGTTTGGTCATAGAAAGTGCGCGGCAACATATACTAAAGTTGCCCAAAGCGCGGCCTGGGACCACACGCTGGGGCGCAACACTGCGGCTGTAGAGGTGCCCATGACCGAGACCTCGGATGATTTGCTGGATGACGTCGACTTCTTCTTCGCGGTCTTCTTTGTGCCGCTTCCGCTGGAGCTCGTCGTCGTCTTGGGCTTCTTGGTCTTGGTGTCGTGTGCGGCCGACGCTGCAGCCTGTGAGGCCGTCTGGACGCACGTGATGCTCTTGAGCTGTTTCTTGTTCACTGTGTCGGACGCATTGGAGGGGTTCGAGATGCCTTTGATGTACATGAGGTAGCCCGAGTTGGCCCACGTGCAGCAGGGGTCTCCCAGTTCCTGACCGTTGGTCTGGCCATCGCCGTCCGTGTCGGCGTTGCACAGATCCTGGGTCCACACGTGACCGGCATCCGCAAACGCTTTGCCGAATGCGTTCCGCATGCCGCCTCCTTGAGGGTCCGTGTGGCCGAGCGCTTGGATGCCGGGCACCGCGTCTCCGTTTGGGACCAGCGCCACGTATTTCTCGTACGCAGAAGCACTTGGAACAGCGAAGGCCGCAATGGTGGCCGCTGCCAACGCGAACGCGAGGAACTGACGGCGCATGACGGCTCTCGATATGTCGAACGCACGAGGTTGCTGACGAAGAAGAGAATGGATTGTGGAGCTCAAGCCCATCAACCACACGGCATGATGGCTGAACTGCGACTGGGATGCTGCCACGAACCCCTCAGGAAGCTTCTTGGAGCTCTATATTTGACCTCAAAAGCGATATATGTCGACGCGATAGAACACGACAGGGAAGCGACCAATCGCATGAGCGTGTCCCATTCCTTCATTTGGAACCTCATGCGGGATGGTTCGCTTTCTTCTGAGGCTGTGGAAAGATGCACGGAAGGCTGGATCTGCATAGCTGCAGTCGCAAAGCAGGAAGCTTGGCTGCAGAGTGATCTTATCATGGAAGCTATCGGTTAATGAAGAGAGCACCATGTTCCCAGTGAGATCGTGTCGAACAATCTCGACTGGCTTGGAATGAGAAGTGCAGTGCTCGCCATTCATAACTCCAGCGACCGCACGGCCTTCCGGAGCTGCAACAATCCAGCCTCTTCGTGACGAACAACTGACTTAAAATGTCACGTGCATTTAGTAGCGGCAGCTTTGCCTAGAGTGCTCCAGAACATTCCAGAGCAGACTATATTTGCCATCAAAGCGAGATATGAACATGCAAAGTGCCCGCTCTTCAGCCTATCAAGAGCAACAGACTGGTGCTACAGACAAGCAAAGCGATTGACGACGGACTGGTCTTGAAGCCACTCGATGGGGCTACCGTTGGGATCTGGCACGTGAGATTTCCCCACAGAGAAGCGTTGGACGTGGAGGAGGCCAACCCAGGATGCGAAACCCCGGAGGTCCACTGAGGATCGAGTCCAATGGACCACGTGCAGCACGGGTCGCCCAGCTCTTCGCCGTTGGTCTGACCGTCCCCATCGGAGTCCTTCGCACAGAGGTCGACGGTCCACTTGTAGCCAGCGTCTTGGAAGGCGCGGCCAAAGTCGTTGAGTTGGCCGCCGCCTTCCGGATCCACATGACCGAGTCCTGCGACCCCAGGGACGCTGGCGCCATTGGGGACCTTGGGCACAAACTCCTTCAACCCATGGACCACAACGTTGACGAGGACGACGACGAGAAGAGTCACAGTGCTGACCAGCTGCGGTCGCATCGGCACTTCTGTTGGTGAAATGGAGAATGGCGTATTGAGAAGAGGAGGGAGGAATTTTCCATTGAGGAGGGGACGGGAGGAGAGGAGATGGATCGATCATTAGAGCACATTACCAGTACATAACCACTGCCGCCACTTGCATGGCACTGGATGGATTAGCTACACCCGAACGCATGGCAATCCGCAGACCACCACCTATACCCTATTTCAATACGTTGCCGGTTCCTGCCTTATGTTGCAATACTGCTTTAAGATCCCTTTCGCATTTTGCACGGCACTCTGGGTTTTCGAAAAACGAACTCTTCGAATGAAAGGTCAAAGCTGTTTTTATACGCAGTCGTTGCAGTTTGGGCAAGTACGGTACACCTGAGACTGCTCCAGAACACGCGAGACAATCCGCTATACAATCCTATTTTGTCACTTGCCGGCTTCTAGATTAGTCCACAAGCGCAGGATGACCTTCCATCTGATTCGACAAGTCCAGAACCCGAATCCCCGCGCTGACCAGTTCATGTCGCCCCGCCCCGTCGGGGCTTACGCCGCGCTGTCAGAGCCAATGCAACGGTGCGATCCAGTCAGTTGGCAGTGGCGTCTCGTTTCCTCATTCGCCTATTGACGACCAGAGCCACAAGAGACACAATGAGAATGGCCTACGACCGCAGCAGCAGCGCCTGGGGCTTCGGCAGCACGCCCGGCCACATGATGGAGCGCTCGGCCCGGCGCCAGGACGCCTTTGCGCGCGGCCGCTACGGCATGGAGGCCCCCGCCTTGGCCAACATGGCGCCCTTCAAGCGCAAGCAGCGCGACGACAGCGCAGAGGAAGAGGCACAGACAACAAAGCGACACGGCAGCGGACGCCGCGTGCTATTGCGCGGGCTCAAGCGCATGCGCGTGAGCGGCTCTCCACCCGCGTCGCCGGAGAACGACAGCAGCAGCACCAGCTCGGAGGACGATATCGAGATGATGGACCTGATCAACAACAGCGAGTTGACGCAGGCCGAGCGCGCCAAGGCGATGGTGTTGGCGCAGCGACGACCGACAGTGATCGTCAAACCACAGCAACAGCAGCAGACGACGGGCTCGTGGCCGCCGGCGCAGTTCTTTGCGGTCGGCAACGCCGCAGTGAGCATGGGCTCCATTCCAGACGACGCGTCCTGCAGAGCCATGGTCGTGTTCGACCCGCGTCTTTCGGTCGCGCCCTCGCCGAGCATCGAGCTCGTGGGCTCAGATGACGAAGCAGACAGAAGCAGCGACGACGAAGCACCGTTCGTCCGCTTTGAGGAGATCCACGAGGACGAAGACATGGCCATGGACGTGGACTAGAGCCACCTGGGGGTTGAACTGTCTCGTGCGTAGATGCCGTCGCTTATTTATTCAATGCACTTGCCTTTCCATCAGCCAGTTCCATCGTTCATTGTGTCCCCACACGATTGGCGCAGCGAAGCTCAGCAGCAGCTGAGGACCACCAGAACGCGCAGAGAACCAAGTCCAAGACAGCGCAAGCCATTTTCGCGCACGGACCCGTGAGGACGCGCGTTCTTCGCTACTGGGCTACTCGGTTTCCATACATCGGGGCGTGACGTGGTGACCACGGTAGGCTGCCCTCTTGGCCTGGTCCTGAGCAGCGAGCTGGTCTCTCTAGTGATCGAATGTTCACTAGAGCTCTCGTCGTCAATGAGCCAAGATTCACGAGCGCATCGTTGAGGGCGAGTCTCGGAACGATTCAAGTCCAGGTTGACGATTCCGTGTCCAGCTTCTTCTCGTTCTTTCAACGGCTTTCTCCGCATCGGCAATCTGTCACAAGAGCTTGCGACGACATGAACAAGTCCACGAGCGTGTGTTAATGTATGTTTTACTATTAGAATCCGAATGTCGGTTTAATTATGACAAATACTGTGTTCTGGACTGCAATCAGGGGATTCGAAGCGGCTGGCTACGTCCGATACTGAACGTGCTCTCCTCCGCTGCACCCTGATGGAGCTGGCAGTGATTGCCCTTGCGTACCGATCGGTTGCAGCCTGGCGCCTCGCAGCGCCGGCCTCCGCCGTGCGAGATGCAGTAGCCGTTGCCTCGGTCCTTTTTCTTGCAGCCTTCCGTGATGCAACGTCGGATTCCGCCGTGCAGATAGCACAGACCAAGGCGCTGCGTTCCCTTGGAGCAGCCTGGGATGCGGCACTTCTTGCCGCCACCATGAGCGCGGCAAAAGCCTCCACCCTGCGAGCTTTTGTCGCAGCCCTGCATCTGGCAGCGCGCACCTCCGCCGTGCGTCTTGCAGCGGTTGCTGGATTGCGCTCTGCGCGTGCAGCCTTCGTGGACGCACTGCTTGGCTTGTCTGGGCGCCTTGGTTGTCTTGGCGACCGCAACAGCGGCTGAGCTGTTTGCCTTCACAGCAGGGGCGTTGTTTTCGTTCAGAGTCGGAGCGATCGGTAGAAGTACCGATGACGACTGGATAGGGATACTTGCGCTGAAAGAAGCAGCAGCAGTGTTGGGAAGTTGAGGCGTCAGTGCCTTCATGGCTCTCCATCGGTTGTCGAACGCCTCGAACGTGTCCTTGTACGCAAGCGGCTCAGGCTCTTGCTTGATAACCACAGCCAGTGCGCCGGACTCTTTCATGTGGAGCGACGGTCGGCCGCTGCTTGCGCGGGGTTTAATGTCGGGCGAAAGACATGCGCATAGGTGAGCTGAGGGCACTGGCGTGTCCTGCTGCTCGTTGTGCGCTTCGAATTCATTCATTGGGAACAGATCCACGAGCGCATTGAGACTGAGGTCGGTCAGCTCGCTGCCTGTCATGGCCGTCGGCGTAGCGCCGGCGATCAGCGGGTAGTGCTGTTCCAACAGCATGAGCGTGCTTTCGAAGTCCTCTTCATCGAGAAGATCCACGGACGGAGGCAGACTGGACACGTCGTTACTGCTCCTGAGAGGTTGAGCCAATTCGAAATCCATTACTGGGGCGACCGGCTATTCCGCAGACGAGGAATGCTCTTCCGCAGGTACGAGTTGAATTGAGAAGTGGCTATACTGCAGCATGCGCATCTGACGCATGCACAGCAGACGGATCAGGCCATGGAGAAGGCATTTGGCGATAGGCTTGGCCCTCCGAAGGACGATGTAGCCATCTGCACCTTGCACCTCTTGCTCTTATGGCGGCTAGGGGACAGATTGATTGGCATGGCGATATAAAGTGGACCACTCTAATTGGACAATGAAGCCCTTGCCAGAGAATGTGCTCATGTGCGTCAACTGGTCCATTAAACTATCGAGAGTTGCAATACGCCTGCAACCACGTGGATCTAGAATGGTTCACTGACCAGGAAATGGATCTTGCAGCAAGAAACGGACATGTGCACATCGTGCAATGGCTTGGCTGGACAAGACTGGACTCTACTTTGATGTAGACACGGACAACGTGGTTGCAACTGGGCACTTGGTCGTGTTTCAGTACTTGGCAAGCCACTTCGATGCGAAATGCACGCTGTACACCGCAACACTGGCTGCAGCTAAAGGGCATTTCCAGCTACTGGAGTGGTCCTGAAGGAGAATCTCATCCGTCCGATCTATGCCTGAGCTTGGCAACGTAAATGCCTGCGTACATGAAGAGCGATGATGTTGTAATTGGCATTGGTTAGCATCCGGTCATTAGCCTTGTCAACAGTTGGAAAATGAACGCTCAAGGTCGAAGGGAGGTCAGTAACTGGGAATGGTCGATTGGAAATGTGCTGAAGTTCCTGGCCATTGGTGTCTGGATGTGCGAGTGGGCTAAGAACGAAGCGCTTGCGCCTGTTGTGCGATTATTTGTGATTTGGCTCAGGCTGAGAACCAGACCTGCTGCTCCATATTGGTATTGCGTTGATACAATGAATCTGATAGGTGTCACTGAGCGCTGTGCTTGGATATTGATGAATAATACTAGTAGAGCACGGATCGATGGCCTTGGGACTGGCGCTTCCAGCAGTGTCGGGCAATGCAGGTGGATCCACTTGACGACCTCCACGTGGCCATTAGACGCCTACGCCGCCTCTACAATTGCAGCTGGTGGGATGCCTTGGCGCTCGGTCAAGTGCCGTTTAAGACAATTCCGAGTTACGGCGGGCAGTATCTCATTTCGCACCAACGACTTTATTGGTACGAGTAGAGTAGCTCCAGGACTGGAAGACCGACCACCAGCTTTGATAGCACAAAACATGGCTGCGATGACCCAATTCCAGTGATCGTTCACTCTCGACAACTCGTAGTTTTCCAAAACCCACTGGATCACTCTCAGATCAACCGCCACACCTCCTAATACATTCAGTCGGATAGACAGTACTTTCGTTGCATTCACCCACATCAAGATCTCCAAATGACCGCCAGCGACCGTTCCGTTAAGCGCGTTGTCCAAAACAGCTTTGAATCGCTGCTAAATGCAGCCACAAGACGTTGAAAACGTGGCCATGGCGAGCCACCCAGTACGCTGCATATTGCGCAATCAGTTGGTTGGCATGGTGCCTGTGCATCCAAAAATGTCGCCGCCTTGTGCTGCTTTGAGAAATATTGATCAAGCCCGGGTATTGGTGGCCATGTAGCCAGTAGATCACGTCTAGCTTGTCGGCGTCCAAGCGAGTATCGGTCGCGTGCCATACAGGAAGCAGGCGTTGAGATTCCAGCCTTTGCAGCAAATTCACGTGTTCATTCTCCACAGCCAGCACGAATTAGGATCTGGAAATAGGACGAGATCCACCATTGAAGCACTTGGACGTGACCGTGTTTTGCAGCTAGTTCAGTTACATAACGCCAGCGCCGCTGACGAAATCTGTCATGAACAACTGGGCAAGGCGATCGAAAAAGCTGCTCGTGGCAAGCACCGCTTCAAGATGGACCGGCTTGAACACCGCCGCGACACTGGTGCGCGGCCGCCTTCTCTTTTCGACCTCCAGATGGATTTGGACGAGTGAGAAAAACATTCAAGTGTTGAGACGGTTGGACAACTGTTGATGGACCTTGACCTCACGTCAGGTTGCTGGCATTGGTGCAAAACCCGCTCGCACACGATCTCGATCACGACCACGACCTCCACTGGATCGGTGACGTCCAGCTCAGGTCAGGGCAGCAACACGCAATACTTCGACCGTCGCGCTTAGAGCATGACACACGCACCGCATAACTCAGATTGTACGGCAGGACATATCAGCACAAAGCATCAATATGTAGTACACAACTGCTTTCAAATTCAATATGTTGCTGGCATGTGTCGATGTATTAAAAGCAATTAAAGCTCACATATTGGCGCTGAAAGCCCTTCTGCTAGCCTCATGTCTTTCTTGATAGTCCATTCAAGCAGCTCAAAATGGCCCTTGGCTGCTGCACGTGTCGCGCCAAACTTTGAACACATGAGCGCATATTCGTTTTCCAAATACTGGAGCACGCCCAAATGGCCATTGGCAGCAACGTCGTCAACGTCCACGAAAAGGTCAAACTCGTTCTCATCGAGCCACTGGATGATAGGCAAGTGCCCACATGAAGCAACCAACCGCATTTCATTGAAAGAAAGCCAGGCACTCCGATCCAAGTGAGCATCAACGTACTGCAGGATATGCAGATGGCCATTTTCGATAGCAGAAGAAACGGCTGATGCATCCAGCATCTCTGGCCAGGTCTGGTGGAGCCACATCACGACCTCCAAATGGCCTCCCGCTGTGGCATAATCCATTGCAGATACATTGCAGGAGTTTCCCATGAATTCGTACAGCCATTGCAGCATCTCCAAGTCGCCAATGCGTGCAGCTGCATCAATCCTGTTGTACGGGAACTGACTTAACTGTCGAAACCTGTGCAACAAGTCGATAGCCTCAAAGTCACCAGCCTCAATAGCACACACGATGGCAGTATCGACCCATTTGAAGCGACTGGAGGCGTCCGTCCACTCACAATTCTGCAAAAGCCATTGTATCATAGGTACATTGACTGCTACTGGACCGTGTTCCTGAATTGGCGTCGGTTCCGTCGAGTGTATCCATTGAATTATCTCCAGATGCCCACCCACGATTGCTCCACGCATTGCTTCGCTCAAGACAACGCAATGCGGCTTCATCTCATGGAGCCAACGTACGATTGCATCAAAGCCACACCGAGCAGCCCAATAGGCTGTTTCTGGGGCATTCAGACGGTCTCTGTAGTGATTGTATACCCACTGGATGAATGCAAAGTCGCCAGCTTTGACTGCTTTGGCACATGAGATCGTGAATGGGGCAGTATACGTGTGGTCGTGTAGCCAGTAGACCACATTCGCGTCGTCGGTTCTCATTATGATTGAGTAGTCGGAAAGCAGTCCCGGTAGTAGCTCATAATCTTCAAGCCATTGAAGTACATTAGCGCGTCCATTTTCCACTGCGATCACAAACAAGGCCCTGCTGTCCAATGAGTTGCGCTGGCTCGCTTTTAAATACGACGAAACCCACCACTGGAGCGCTTGCACGTGACCAAATATCGCTGCCTGTTTCACTCCCCATTGACGCCGTAAAAGACGGAATTTCTCTGGCACACCGGACCACTGCCTTGGCGCTAGGACACTGAGAAGATGTGCATATCCGGCAGTTGTAGCTGACTCAAGCTTCCACACGGATGTGTTACGGAGGTACTCGCTAACCATGAGCACCGTTTCGGCAGGTAACTTTAAATGAGGCACCGACTTGAGCACTACCGAAACACCCGTGAACATGCTTGACTCTTCCACGGTCGGTATCGATTCCATCGTGCAAATTCGAAGATGCTCGCAGCTTTTAACTGAGAAATGCGGATCGCATTTAGTCTTCATCAATCTTAAGCAAATTCCATTGCTGTCGTCAAAACTGGTCAATCATATCGTGATCGTTTAGTAGTCTCTCAACCGCTGGGCAAAATGTGAGGCCAGATTTAATGTTATTTTCTGAAAACAATGTGCGTTATATCGCTTTTCTTGATCCCAAGGATCATTCATGTACATCACAACTTCAGTATTTGTTTGTGTGTTTGTATCTGTCCATTCCAGACCACACTTGATAACTCTAGAATTTCTCTCAAGCATTTGCCTGTTTCGCTGTGATGTCCACTGATCTTCAGCTCATGATGTTGATTTGACTACCGCCTTGAATTGCATCAAATGCCAAACAATACGTTCAATGGATTCCACCACGAGATCTGCAACATAAGACTGAGGTTGAACTTTTCTTTGCCATTTTCAATTATCTACTGGAAATCGCCAGTTTCTCCCCAGAAACCCACCGGACAATCAGGAATCGGCTTCTTCATACACGGCAGGCAACACGCAATGGCTGAGGTTCAAAGCATCAGCTGGGATCTATTGATGAATCTTTCGGATTACCAACGTTTTTGTGAGTGACGCTCGTCGTGCGCGTCACATCGTCACAAACTTCTTCTCGTTGCCCCTATCAACTCCCTCCTTTGCCACCATGTACTGAACTATGTCCATATACCCATATAGCTTGATAGACATGGGGTGGCATTGTAACGTATCGCGACTGTAACGTCCATGAGGTTATTCGCATCTCTGTCTTCATCATCGATCCACATCTCCATCTCCTTGTACTGCTCCAGATTGCCTTCGGTTTCGAGCACAGTACAGTGATACAGATAGTTCTCGATTTGGCTCTCGTCGACAGATACACTGACTTCTGGATACAGGCATTTTGGCCGTTCTCTCACATCTACAAGCGCAGGTTCTGGACATGCGAATCTTCACAATCGAACTGATTGCTTCCCTGGCTTTTCCAGCTCTTGACGCTGTTCGTACTTCAGTACGGCATCGCGATAGCTCAGCTTCAATCTAGTTTTGGCACATACAGGAGGTTGCATCATCTGGGTCAATTCGGTTTCACTTGTGCTTGAAGACGTATCTGCCAAGGAAGATGTGTCGTCCAGTTCTGGATCTTCCTGGTTCTTCTTTTTCGTTTACTCGGCTCTCTCCGACGCCATTGTGTCGCGCAACAAGTTGACGAAGTCCAAGGGATCGATGTTGGCGTCGATCAGCAAACCGTCGACTCCGGCTGGAAGACGATCTCGGCCGTTTTGTCGGTCAGCCACTTGCCGACATCATCAGGACTGATTTGCACGGTCGCCAAGACCAAATTCAGCGGGGTGGCAAGGTCCAACGCGTCTTGAAGCACCTTGAACACAGGCCCACCGATCATAAACAGCGTCATGGAGATGAGAGACACCATTTGCTCTCGTCGCACCTCGGCCTCTTCCTTCTGGACCAGCACCGCTCTCAAGTTGGTCAAGTTCGTTTGGAGCGCCTGTGTGTGCTCATCGATGCGGTTGACCTGGGCTTGGATCTTCTGGATGTTGTGCTTTATCGCCACCACCCATTCGGCTCCCTCCATGTTCACCAGAAGTTTGCGAATGTCGTACTTGTGGAACTCAGCGCGGGTCACAAGGCCAGATTTTTCCGCCTGCTCCAGCGCCATCCTGAAGAACACGGCAGCATTATTGTCGATCACCAGCTTTTCCTTCATGATATGATCGCATGCGCGAAGAAACAGAGTCCGCAAGTCGTGCGGCTCGGATGGGTTTTCCCAAACGTATACAATGCCGTCAAGTCGAAGGCACTCGTCATTTTGGGCACAAGATCCAGCAACTGCTGCTGAGTGATTGAACTGCGCTGGGCGAGTAGAAGAGTCTCAGCCTGGAAATCTGCATTGGAGCCGCTTCAGCACGCAGCGCATGTGCTCACTCGTGCTAGGATCTTTCACTTGGTCCAGATAGCACCGAACCTGCGATTCTTCCTCACGGTTCTTAAACGGGCTCATTTGGCATTCGGTCACGAGCCACTCTAGTATCAACTTGTGCTCATAGCGCACAGCCATTCTAACCAGATCCAGTCGTAAGTTCGCCTTCATAACCTGCGGCACAGTCTGGTTGGTCGCGTGGGCTCGAGCACGTATCATCTTGAGAAGGCCGTCATAGTCGCCTAGATGAACCAGATTTGCTATGATCATCTCGATTGCTTTGTCATTGAAGACCTCACTCAACGCTCTCGCATGGCCTGTGATGAGCTGAACAACGGTCGAGTATTGCTCGTCATCCAACGCCTTCATCAATGTTGATTGCAATCGGTCCATATCCCAGGTCGCATCGCTCGTGAATGAAACTTTGGGCCTGATAATCGAACGCGCCACTACCAATGCCGCCAACACGCATGCGACGCCTAGTGCTGGTAACCAGCTCTACTGCGTCAATCCTGTCACCTTCGCGAACCCCGACACCGATGATACGTTCGCCTTCTAAAAGCTCGAATACGACTAGTTTGGATTCTCTGCTGTTGTTTGAACCGGTCATCACGGCCTTGTCTCGAAACGCTTCGTCGTCTGTGATAAAGTGGCGGTAGATGAATTGGAATCCGCCGAAGAACCTGTCTCCCCACGCTACAACGCACTGTTAGGAATCCGTGGTGGACAAGTACCAACAGTTGCCAGATTACTCACGGAGTACTTTATCGACGCGATATCGCAGATCACTCCGTACAGCGTCAACCTTTGGACCGAGCAATGGTCGAGAGAACCGCTTCTTGGTTGGGCTGTTGACAAGAGCTTGCGAACTGGAGTCTCGTTCCAAGGCCTATTCTATTTGTGGACCCACCTAAAAAAAGGAATTTATGAAAGCAACGAATGAATGCATTTCGGCAAGAGCGGATTTCGATTCTTGCTCATTTCGGATCAAACAAGTTTTTTCCATTTGCAAACAAGTCGAAACCGGACTAAATTGTCACTTTCTCCAGGCGACGCAGATCCACGAGCGTCGGATCCTGCTTCAAAAGCCACTCTACCATGTCGAAATGGCCGAAACAAGCAGCACGAAGTGCTCCCAACCCAGTGCAGCGCACATTAGAATTAGGAAGCGATGCCAGGTACTGGAGCACGTCCAGATGGCCGTTTGACGCAATCACATCCGCGTCCACTTGGCCATCCAGTCCATGCGCGTGCAACCACTGGATGATCACAAGGTGACCACGACTGGCGGCCGCTTTCATTTCGTTGCCCGTCCACCACTGCGAACGATCGCCAAAGCCATACACATATTGGGCAATGTTTAAGTGACCGCAACTGACGGCTTCACTCATCACGTCTGCATCGAGCTGTCCGAGTCCGGCCATGTGGAGCCACTTGACAACATAATAGTGGCAGTTGCGAGCAGCCATCTTGATCGCCTCCGCAGTACATCCGCCTAATCCATGCGTGTGCAGCCATTGCAGCATCTCCAGATGTCCGTTCTTGGCGGCTCCGTCCATCGCGTTTGACGAGCATGTTGCGTTGTGGGCAGCCAGCCATTTGACCATGTCTAAATGACCATAGACCGCGGCCTCATCCATCGGCTTTGTATCGTTCCCCACACCGTGGAGATTGTGGAGAAGCTGCACGATCTCCAGATCGCCGTTGACAGCGGCAGTGCAGAGAGTATCCCGGATCCAGTCGAGCCGCTCCTTGGCTGTTGGCCATGTGTACTTCTCCAAAAGCCACTGCACCATGCACATATCCGACACATTGAGCACGAATCCAGTACGTTTCAGTATTGGCGACCAGCCACTGGGCGACTTCCACGCGCCCGCCTTCGACTGCGCCATCCAGCGGGTGCAGTTGCGCTTCTTCAAAGTCGTCCGGTCGATTCGCATGGATCCACTGCACAATGTTCAAATGACCTGCATAGGCGGCTTCATAGAGCGCTAGCGACCACTGCATGAGCTTCACTTCCGGATAGACGTCCTCGTGCCCATGCAGCCATTGGATAAACTCCAGATCCCCTTCCCGGGCGGCCTTCTCCAGACTGATGTCAAACTCAGGCTTGATGTTGCGGTCATGCAGCCAGTGAAACACCTTGGCATCATTGCAGGCCATGGGCTCGCCTGCGAAGGGGGCATGGAGAAGTACGTCAGTCTGCTCCATCCACTGCAGGATGTGCAGATGGCCGCACTCCATCGCGTAGCCAAAGATCATAAAGTAGTTGGGCGTCTCATCCGACGGCTTGTACGACTGGATCCACCACTGGAGCACAGACAGATGCCTACGCTCCGTTGCCTTGATCACTGCATTGCGGAAGCGCAGCTTGCGGAAGGCATCACCGACGTCCGTCCATTCCTGTCGCTTCAATTGATCCAAGAGATGCACGAGGCCAGCTTTTGACGCAGACTCCATCGTCCACTGCTTGGTCGTCTGCTCGGTCGTTCTGTGCGCCATGGAGAGAGAGATCGATTTTGAGATGTCGGAACAAATTGGGTATGCAGCCGTTGCCTGGGACAGGGGATCTCGTTCTCGCCGTTGTGTCGAGTCCAATCCATCTCGTTCTCCATCGTTTTATCAGCAGTCCGATGCCGTTCTCTCGCTGCGTGGGCTGCTTTCGGCTACTCTGGATCTTCCGCACGGCCTTCACGCCCTCGTGTGGGCACGTGTACTGTCGAGTGTGCATCAAGCGGATCTGTGCCACGGCCATTCAAACCAGCCCAGGAAGAGCTGCGCAGTGCTGCAACGAAGCCTTCTCCACGGAGTTCGTCCAAAGGGCGCTGTCTCTGCGTGAGTACGCTGCGTACGTCGCAGTGATTTCAGGCTCACCTGCTACGAAACGGAATTCGCCTCTCTGTCTGCCGCACGATCCTGAGTACACCACAGCAGTCGCTTGCATAGGCGGCGTGATTTGCGCTCATTGCGGAGTTGGAATCATCAAACGAGGAGGCTGCAGTCACGTGACTTGTCGGTGCGGCCATGGATTCCACTACAAGGGGAGATGAAGGCAGAGCGAGCCAGAGAGTCTAATGGAGAGAATACGAAGCATCGCCATTGCGGTTCGTCCGATCTTGATCCAATGACTCAATATCTGGGAAGTGGCATGACCGCCAGCCCAAGATCCCACCGTTGGCGTTGCCAGTCTCGATTCGACCATGCCAGCTGTACGGTGCACGGGCTGCTGGGATTCCTGCTCTTTTTTTCCACGCGAGCGCTGCCCTGTGGCCATAGCTACTGCCGCCAGTGTCTGCAGCAGCGTTGCCAGTTGGCCACACGAGACCGCTCGATGGTGCCGGCCCAGTGCTGCAGCCGAGAGATGCCGGACGAGCTGATCCGAGAAGTGCTGACGGAGTCGGAGCTTGGGATCTACAAGCGATTTTTGTGCGAGCGCAACTGAAAAGACTTCGCGCTGCTGTCGGACGTGGAGTACGCCAAGTCAGTGCAGTTGGTCGGAGGAATGCAATGCCCCAGATGTGGCGTCGATCACCAAGAGCAGCGACTGCGCGCACGTGCTCTGTCGTTGTGGCTTGAGCTTCAACTACATTGGTTAATGGACAGAGAAGATGGTTAGTTGGTTGGTGCGTTTAAAACAAGTCAATGCCAGGAGAGTCTTGAGCAGTCGCGTCGCTTCGTGTCCCTTCCTCACTCAAGGCCGATCGAGAACTAATGGCGGCTACTGCTGCGTCCTTCACGGTCGTGTTTGTGCGTCCAGAGATCGCCACTGGCTCGTACAACTTTGCGACAGCCTTGAGCTCTAGTGCGTCGGGCTCAAAGCTCCACGAAAATGAGCCCAACGAGGAGGAAGAGGGCGGCGAGGCGGATACCCAGACCACCGTCAAGTCGTCAATCCCAGGCGTCACAGCGATCGAGGCTGCGTGCCTGCTTCCGAACGGACAAGTCGTGCGCATTCTGCGTCAGAGATTCCTGCAGCAAGGCTTCCAGATCGCGAGCCAGCGGCAGATCCAACTCACACGGGCTGACGTGCGCACACTCTTCCGCTACGAGCGAGAGCGCCTAACGGACGCCAGTGCCTTCTCTGAGTTTGTGGACGGCTTCACTCGCGCTCCGTGTCTCGTCCTGCTGCTGGAACACCCGACTGAAGACGCTGTGGCTGTCGCCGATGAGCTTCTGGGGCTGTGGGATCCTGTGATCGCACGCAAAGAGGCGCTGAGCAGCTCGATGCCGCATGACCAGTGGCCGTTGCGAGCGCTTTGCGGCCACACAGCACTTCAAAACGGACTTCAAAGCAGCGTGAATCGCGATTGCGCCTACCGCGAGCGATTCTTCGCGTTCCCGCCGCAGCCTCCGCGACTGGAGAGAGCGCTCGTGGTGCTTCTGCCTCCGTTCCTGACGGCGTTTCCTGAGGGAAAGGCCTTGCTGATGGCAAAACTGAATCAGCAGCAGACGATCGTGACGCATTCACTTGAGGCGCAGGAGTTGAGCGCAGAGGAGATCGCTCTTCTGACCAAAGCCACATCATCCGAAGCTGCAGACAGGGACCCAGAACGTCTGCAGCAGCTGTGTGGAAGTGGACCCAGCAGCATGATCCTCGGGCTCGAAGGGCTTGATCTGATCTTCACGCTTCGAGCCGTTTTGGGTCCCGTTTCGATCCAGACAGCGCGAGTCTACGCGTCCGACAGCGTTCGAGCGCAGTTCCCAACCGCAGAAGACTCTGAAATGCTGTCTCCAGCTCAATCGAACGATGCGTTGAGTCTGGAAACAGGCACTCTGGTCGTTTGGGATCTGGACACTATCGTCCAGTTGCTCAAGGACAAGGGTGTGATCGAGACAACGCTGGGGCTCATCAAGCCTGGCACTGCGAGCGACCCAGAGGCTGTGGCTTCAATCCAGCACTCGATTCGCGCGTTCGGTTTCACGATCGAAAAACAGCGTCGCCTGCGGTTGTCCAGGGACCAAGCCGCGAGCTTCTACGGCGAGCACGTGGGCAAGCCGTTCTTCGAGCGGCTGGTGGCCTTCATGACAAGCGGAGAGATCGTGGCCATGCAACTGACTCGCACCCACGCGATCCGGTGCTGGCGGGGCCTCATGGGCCCAACCAACGCCCTCTTGGCTCGTGAGACCCATCCGTGGACGTTGAGAGCGCGATTCGGCATCGACGGCACGCGCAACGCCACGCACGGCAGCGACGCTGTCGCCAGCGCAAGACGAGAACTGCGGTTCTTCTTTGGCGAGCACCTGCACGCGATGCTTCCAGCCTTCCCTGGGTCTGCCTTTACTGCGGCTCAAGTCGCTCGCTCGTGTCTGCCGCCGCCGTATGCCGCAGGCCAGACACTGGAGAAGGTTCTCACGGAAGGAATGAGCGAGATGCTGGCCTTGAAGATGCAGGATCCATTGGAGGCCTGCCGCTGGCTCGGCCAGTGGCTTTTGAGACAACGGGATCGACAGCTCGGGCTCACTGCGCGTGAGAACGAGACGGAGGAACATACGCTATCAGTCAGTGCAGGGATGCCGAAGACCAAGCCACCTGCGAAGAAGCCTGTACAGGCAGCGCCAGACGGATACCATCCCAGTGGATCCATTGTCCTGGCCTTCGCCTTTACGGATGCCTCCGTGAATCTCGAGACGCGAACGAGCGTCTGCGAGAGCGTACAGGGGCACGCTATGGCCCATGACTATGAGTTTCTCGACGTCCGATCCTTGGCAGCCAAGCAAGTCGACCCAACTCTGGCCATGCGATCTGTCGTGAGCGCCATGAATGCGACTGGCAAGCGGCGCTTCGTACTGTTCGATCTGGATCTGGAACGCTTTGCCAGCGTCTTCGACCAGCAGGCACAGGAGCACGACTTGCAAATGACCACGCTGGTTCAATTCACTTCGGCCTCCAAGCCGTCAAACAGCAGCAGCGGTGCATACGTCAAGCCCTGGGTTCCTCGCCTCACGCACGAGCTGTCCGTCGTGGCTGAAGACCGGGCGGCCGTACTGCAGTCCATGCTCGCTGGCGTCTTCGAGCCCAGCGTCGTGATTGTTCATGATGACCCCAAGCACCAGATCCAGTGGAGAGCGATCGCACAGCACTTTGGCTTCCGCATCTGCGTGTTTGACGACCTGGTGGACCGCAAAGTGGAGCAGGAGAGGCAGCCCAGTGGGCCCTGGACCCAGTGGAAGCGCACGCGAGCCAAGCTACAGCCAGAGCTGGTGCTGTCGCTCATCCAGCAGCTGATCCACCGTCCGTTCCAACTGTTTGGGGGATCTGGGAACCAGCAGGAGGAAAATGCCGTGAGCTGTGCGAATCGCCTGCTGCTTCTGGGCTTCCCGTGGCAGCAGCTCGCGCCCAATGCGATCGAGCAGGCCATCGGCAGCCCTCTGCATCGCGTGGTTCACGTGCGAGGCGCTGGGAGCAAGGAGATCCCGTGGATGATGCCCTTTGCCATGCGCGGACTGGTGCAGACTCTGGACCGAGACTCGGATGCTGGGCTTCCACTGGAACGGCTGACTGAAACCTTGGTCCCCATCGTGGGGCTCTGCATGGGCCAGCCGCTGGACCACGACCGCATCCACTCGCAGCTGCAGAGCCACTTGAGTGGCCACCAGTTCAGCTGGATCAGCTTTTACGACCTGGAGAGCGCCTTGGGCTCCACGGAATTGGCTATGAGGACGCTCAGGCAGTTGCTGCTGGCAGGCAATGTGGCCGGACGCAAGCGTATGCTTGTGTATGGGTTCCCACGAACCAAAGCTGAGGCCGAGCTGTGGCTGAACACACTTCCACGTCCTAGTTTTGTGGCAGTCGTGGCTCCGGCCAAAGTTGCGGTCGACGAGGCCACGAGAGACGCACTGAGCGTGTTTGCCGCCGATCCGCACATCCGCCAAGCTGAGATTGGTCTGGTGGATGACCCAGGGACCGCAGCGTTAGTGCATGGTCTGCTGTTGGGCAAACGCGTGTCGTGTGTCGTGGGCGACCACAGTGCGCTGCAGCTGAGCCACCTGCGGTCGATGCTGGGGCCGAGCGGATTCAGCGTGCTGGATTTGCGTTCTGTCTCGGACGGCCTGACGACCAGGAAGCTGGTGCACATCGTGGACTCTGTAGCCGCGACACATGCGCCACGTTGTCTGCTGGTGGGTGGATTCGATAGCCCCGCTTTCTTCAAGGCATTGGAAGATCGCGTGGGGACGGCAGTGCACCGGCTCGTGCTGCTGAAGCAGATCCCGATCCAGCCTCCGCCTCGTGCACGTCGCAAGAACACGGAAGATGGGGAGGAGGAAGACTACGACTCGGACGAGGAGGAGCGCGAGAGGATGCGACTTGCGCAAGCGCGGGCGTGGAGTCCTGCGATGCTGGAGCTCCAGCAATCCTTCGAAGGATCGTCAGCATCCACGTGGCGCGTCGCGCCTTTGGCTTTTATGCATGTGGACAGGCTTTATACACAGATCCAGTCAATGTTGTGGCCACACTTGGTCGCCATCGTTGGACACCCGAGCACGTTCTACGCGCAGGCAGTGGCCACATGCTGCCGCCGCCGTCAGATCGCGTGGATAGATGTTCAAGCAATATCGTCGCAGCTCTCGAACCCGGCTTCTGCATCGCGTAGCACCGAGCGCAAGCAAATGCAGAGGCCGTACGAGAAGGTGCTCACCATCTTCAAGAAGCTTGTAGCAGAAACCGCGTACGC
Source organism: Elongisporangium undulatum (assembly GCA_023334555.1). NCBI lineage: Eukaryota > Oomycota > Peronosporomycetes > Pythiales > Pythiaceae > Elongisporangium > Elongisporangium undulatum. The sequence goes on from JAADVF010000290.1 coordinate 27,322, forward strand.
GGCCTACTGCCTGGATGGTTTTCCCCGTGAGGTCGAATCGACGACCGCCGGGTCCATGTGGCCCAGTGTGGTCCAGCAGCTGTGGTCCGTGGAGGTCCAAGTTGCACCCATGGCCCACCTGTTCCAGTTTACCGCCTCTACAGATGTGCTGGAAGAGCGGAAAGACCCTGGGCTCACGCGCTACGATCTGGAAGACGCTCTGGACACACTTGCGGCCGAAACCAAGGAGCTCGTGGCGTATTTTACGGGCCGCAAGGGGCTCAAAGTGGTGACCATTTCGTGCGAGCGCGAGTTGGCAGACGCAGAGGAGGATATGGAGGAAGCCCTTACCCGATACATTCACTAACAGAGATAACCCACACATAAGCATAAGAAAGAATGGAAGAAATACAGGATGCGAGAAAAAGATATCCAAACGCAATGGGTGGAGAAGATGAGATGGAGAACGAAAGATGAGTGACACCAAAGGATATGAACGAAGAAAGAAAAACGAGTGTTGGTGTGAAAATGTGCATATATACTGAACAGTGCCAGCCTTGAAGGCATGCTAAATAAGATCCTGGATTCTCTATCCATCTAAGCCTGCTGCTGCTGCTTGCCGTGCTTGATGCAGAAGCCGCCGCTGCGGGCCGCATGGCTGCATCCTTCAGTGGCGCAGCGCTTGCCTCCGCCGTGGGAGTAGCAGATGCCGCCCGACTGGGCGCTCTTGGTGCAGTTGGCCACAGCGCAGCGACGGCCACCGCCGTGAGAGATGCACAGGCCACCGCGGTGGGCGCACTTCTGGCAGCCAGCCATCTTGCAAAAGTGGCGGCCGCCGTGCTCCATGCACAGGCCCTTTCGGCGGGCTGCGTTCTGGCAGTTGGGGCGACGGCACGTGGCACGAGTGGAGGTCGTGGCCTGAGTGCGGCTCGGAGACGAGTCCGAGGCGTTGCTGGTGGCGTACTCGTAGGACGAGCCGTACACCGAGGGCGAGGTCGGGGACGAGGCCGAAGGCGAGTAGACTCGGGCGCGCGGGTACGAGTGGTGCATGGCGGCAATTGGGGACGGCTGAGTGTACGACACGGCCGCAGGCTGGGTCTTGTACATGTAGGGGCGGTGCTCGGCGTACACGGGCGAGTGGCTGTGGTTGTGGCCGTGACTGTGGCTCAAAGGGTAGTCGCCGCGGATGGGAGGCAGGAGAGGACGCTGGCTGCTACACATGTCATTCTCGCAGCACGGGCGAGGAGCCACAAGAGCTCTGCGGTTGAGCTCGTGGTGGTGGAAGTGGTCCATGCAGAGGCCGTGGACCTTGGCCACACTCAGGCAGCCACGCTCGCTGCAGTCCTTGGGGATGGATCGGATGCTGCCTCCGGGAGGCGTGAGCGGCGGCAGGTACGGGAGGCTGGTTGTGGCTCTTGGTTCTTGGTGGTGGTAGTGCTGGTGGTGGTAGTGGGACACCGGGGCCGCTGACTGGTGGCAGTGGTGCGCGTGGCACGAGCACGAGGCCGTGGGCGGAGGAGGCAGGTAGCGCTGCTCCTCGTGGGTAAACATGGGGCGCAGGGAGCGCAGGCTCTTGATGGGGCTGCGCGGGGGCGCGTCGTTGGGTCGCCACATTGGGGCGGGCGCCATGCTGTCCGACATCATCATCTTAAGTTGCTGGTTTTGATTGGGGACTGTGGCGATGGGAGGAAATTCGTAAATGACCAGGTTGAGGTGCACCATCATGCTGTCCACGTTGGTCATTTCAAAGCCCCACGACCCGTCTTTGTGCGTGAACAGGGGTTTGGGTATGGCCGACGTGGGACACAATTCGGAGCACTGCGCGCAGCTTATGGCACTTGACAGGGCTGACTCAGGTCCCACAACAAGGCAAATTGATCATAGTGCATCATATCGGGAAGGTAGAGCGCTCTATTCGGGTCGGGAGAACGGCGTTCGTTCATTAAATATCCCGGCATTGTCCAACGCTACGTCAGTCGCGTGGGCCAGGTGCTCCATCTCAACGAGCAGCTGGACACGTTTTTGCCTCTCTTCACACATCATCCTTCAAATCTGGTACAGTAGAGAGACCATGAAGCAAACAAAAACAAACAATAAATAAGCAGTGCAAGAGAGATAAGAGAACGGATAAGTCTTTCGAGTCGGAGGGCGAACAAATGCCTTGCCTGGAGGCATTGAAGGCTTTGTTTGGTGTGTGACAAATACATTCTGTGGCCACGTGACCGATCTCTATGGGAGCGAGCATCAGTTGCACGAGCCATTTTGCACGGCTGGCCCGTCTTTGTAATGTGCAGGAACCATCTCCGGGTAAGCATCACCATACGGAGCTCTGTCTGTCTTGCTCGTTTTACGGATCAAAGAGCTATAATGAATGCAGATCAAAACTGGACAGCGCCAGCCTTTTCCTTATAAAGCACGCATGTGCTTGAGCCTGTGAAACTTATCTGCATAATGCACTGGTCCATGGGATTCAATGTAAATCAACCTACGTTACTGTACGGACAGCAGCAATCTGAACCCTCCAATCAGGAAGGCGTGGGTTGATGCCACCAATTTTCTCTTGGCCAGCAATCCAATGAATGAATAAAATTGGGCATAAACATACAAAAAATAATCAAAAAGAGTAGTTTACGCCGTTCAGGAGCGGTGGACACAGTTTCTGGATCTCTTTACACTCATAGCCACGTGGCGCTAGGTACGAGACACTTGGCCGCACTATCGATTTGAAGGATCCGGTGTGTGCCGGACCATTCAGATCCATTTTGAGTTTGTGGACCTTTGCTGTTTTTCTGCCCCCACCCCTGAGATCCGATCTGCAGCATGATCCCTCGTACAATGTGGCGTGGATAGTGGGACTTCGTAAATTACAGACATTTACAGGCATGAACTGAGCAACAATCAACAACTGTTGGGGCCGACTGCACGAAAAACTCAAAAGCAGACAAGCAAGCAGAATTGTGCATGGTGGGACAAGTACAGTAGTTGAGCAAAATGATCCGCTCTTGATGGTGCAAGAAAAGAAAAAGGATCAAAAAAGGAAAAATCCACCAGGGCAGCCGCGTTTTATCATTACGTGCATTTCCGTTTTGTACGGTACTATGTGCACGGTCTCTCAGCACAAGTGAAGGCTTTTCACTTCAGATTGGAAGGGACGTAAGCTTTAGATGAGTTACCGCAACGCGACACTTGTAAGTTACGAATCACCTATGTATTGCCGCGGTGCACCATGAAGTCAGATTGTATATGTCGCCCGATCCATGTGGTTGGATGATCACAAAGGAGCTGCAGGGTCTGGCTATTACAGTCTGATATGAGCTCACATCAGCACACGTGGCAGTAAACGGTGTCGATTTGCGAGTGTGCTCCTGAGGCAGCAAGCCGGGAGCCGTGTGGCCACCAATTGATCTCCCCAGCACATACACATCTGGTGTTATGCACTGTACCGCAGTGCAATCAGCGGATGTCTTTGTATGCGACCATTTTCCCTATCCTTGCGAGGCTTTCCTTCTTGTATAGAGACGTTGGAGAAAGAGAGAGAGTGTGTCCAGTTGTGTTTGCTGTCTCTGCAATCTCAGTTGTATCGTCACAGGATAGGGCCGTTGAAATTTAGTGTCATGCTTCCCATCAGCTGTAAACAGCGATCGACGATTAGAGAGGCTGGCGTGGCAGGACACGACAGGTCGATAGAAAACCAGGAGCCGCGTCGACTGTACAAATGTGTCCACGCCCATGCCGCTGTCGACACCCTCGTGGCGAATGTGTCCATGGGCCATGAAAATCCACTGTAGCGTAGGACCCTGTTCCTTTTCCGCCTATGCATGGTGATGCCGGAGCCATCTCGTGTCCACGTTTGCCACATGATTGGCATTGAGTTTGGACATGAAGCAAAGTCAGATCTCATGTGACAAAAGCGGGGGCTCCAACACAAATATCAGAAAGTGACAAAACGCGCACCTATCCCTCACAGTCCCGAATGTCCCGAGTCCAAGACTAAACTGCCAAGTTAAGCAGCCATTGTGGTTGGCGGCGTGACATCGACCATGAGCTCCGCTGGGTACTGGGAAGGCTTCGCGCACGGCGTGCTGCTGCTGGCGCCGGTGCTGCTGCTGATGATCTACAAGTGGCGAGAGGCCGCTGCGTCGCACGAGGATGACCAGAAGCCTGTGCTTGGGTGCGTGTGACTGACTACATCTCTGTGTCTCGGTGGGCAATGTAAAAGACTGACAGCTCCTCTCCTGATTTGGCTTCCCATGCGATCGGACTCTTGATCCATCCCCAGCACGTACGTAGCGACCCATTCACTCACCCATCAAGCTGTGTGATTGCGGGTCGGACTCATCCACTGACGCCGTTCTCTTTGATTATGCCAGGACGTACCTCAACGAGCTGTTCACGTACGAGGTCGTGCTGGTCGCCGGCGCGGAGCTCAAGAGCGTCAAGGACCAGATCCAGGCCGCCGAGGACGAAGGTAACGCTGCCAAGGTTTCGGCGCTCAAGGACCGGCTGCTGCGCGTGGCCGGCGTGCTGGAGAATAAGCTGCAGGGCATCACGCCCATCATCCAGTTCCTCATGCAGCAGAGCGTGGACTGCCTCAAAGAGAGCCACCCGGTGCTGACCGAAGAGGCCAAGAAGGATCAATAGACAACCTTTATGTAGATCATACAATGTCGAAAGCCTATAGCTTGGAATATATAGACACCAACTAGACGCGTGAAGCTCACGATGCTTTCTCAAGTACAACTATTAGACCTCCAAGGCGTCCATGTGCCCAATGGCGGCAGGTTTAAACAGCTCAACGTCTATCTGTCATGCGCTAGGGACTAACGTCGCACCCGCTCCAGCCCACGCAGCTTCACAATCGTCGGATCTTGCTTCAGAAGCCATTCCACCACAGCAAAAGTGGCCAAATCAGACAGCACGTTGAGCCCCCATCCTAGTGCAGCGCAGAGTAGAGCCAGGAAGCGAACTCAAATACTGCAACACCGCCAGATAGCCGTTTGAGGCGATCTCGTCCGCGTTCATTTCACCATCCAGTCAATTGGGATTTACTGAACGATTGTCAATCGATCACAATTAGCGGCCTCTTTCATCTCCTTGCCAGTCCACCACTGCGCACGATCGACCGTATCGTACACATAGTGAGCAATTGAAAC
>JAADVF010000291.1:0-32408 GCA_023334555.1 Elongisporangium undulatum
AGTTTTTACACAATCAGAACAGTATTTTGGGACAGAGGGAGTAACGTATCCTTCATTTTGTCTAATGATGATTCGTTTCTTATCTATAGCTATTTTTATCTCGGAATTTATATATGGACCGCCATTTCATATGGCGAGCACAATACGTCCTGCCAAACTGCATACAGCAATCACTGGTGCCCCCTAACCTCATGATGTCCAAATCAATCTGATTGATGCGCGTGGGCTTTTTATCCAATCAGAAGTGATCTGCTTGATGCGCATTGCAGCGGTTTCTGAAGAGTTCACAATCGAATCCACCTCTTCCACAGTTCAGTCCTCATGACCCTGCACGTGACCCGCGTCCTTGACAACCAGGCCATGTCCGTGGCCATGCGCATCCGCGCGCGAGTGTTCCTGGACGAGCAGGGCTACGATGCGAGCGTGGAGCAGGATCCGGCCGACGCCCTCCCCACGACTTTCCATGTCGTGGGGCAAGACACCGAGACCGGCGAGTACGTGGCCGTGGCGCGCGCGCTGCTGGATCGAGAGCACAAGAAGGCCAAGATCGGGCGTGTGGCCGTGCTCTCGGAATGCCGCGGCAAGAAGTTCGGCGCCGAACTAATGAACGGCCTGGAAGCGTTGCTGCCTGACTGGGTCGAGACGTTCGCGCTGTCGTCGCAGTTCGACAAGCGCGGCTTCTATGAGAAGCTCGGCTATGCTCGCATCAACGACGAGGTGTATCTGGATGCGGGCACCCCACATTGCATGATGACCAAGCAGCGAAGCCAAGCATAGCGCGTCTGTGGCTAGCGACCTAAGGTCCAATAGATTCATGATTTCTCCTGTTGTGTCTAGCGTGAAAACATCATCAGAGTTCTGGCTCAACTCTATTTGGTCCACGCGCCTTAGTATCGACTGGGCAGCAGCGGCTGAGACTCGCCACCTTGGTTGTACTTGGACGGCGGGGAGGCGCTGAGAAAGCTGCAGGACGACAGCGCTCGGAAGCGCGAGTTGACTTTCGTGCCGCAGAACACGACTGCGAGCAGCAGCACGGCCAGGCAGATCCCAAAGGCCGTGAACGGGCTGAACAGGTTGAGTCCAATGGGCAGCGTGCCGCCCAGCACGGACACGGTCGCGACCAGCAGCGAGTACGGCAGGATGCTGCGCACGTGGTTCTTGAGCGGGATCTGGGCCGACAGCGACGCCAGGATCGAGGTGTCGGCGATGGGCGAGCAGATATTTCCGAACACCGACGAGCCCAGGATTGCGCCGAAGCACTGCATCAGGTTCTGCGCGTCGCCGCCGCTGATCGAGTATGAGAGCGGCGAGATGATGGGGAAAATGATGGCCATGGTGCCGAAGGAGCTGCCAGTGGCGAACGAGACGATGAAGCAGAGCGCCGAGGTGATCGCCGGGAGGTACTCGGGCTTGACCTCCGAGCCCACGACAGACGCGATGAAAGGCGCAACGTTGACCTCCTGGATCACGGTGCCCAGGGCCCACGCGAGAATCAGGATAAGCGTCGGGTCCAGGATGTCCTTCACACCTTCCATCCACGCCTTAGTCGCCTGGTCCAGCGTGATGATGCGCTGCAGCAGAAGCAGGACGACCGCGATGACCCAGCCAGCAGCGGAGGCGCGAATCAGCGCCGACACAGAGTCGCAGTTGCTCAGCGCGTCCAGAATGTCGTAGTCACCCGTGGGGTCGATCTTGTGCAGGCGACTGTAGCCGTCGAAGACCATGCCCAGGAAAGTCAGCGTGATAATGGACAGGAACGGTAGCACGGCATTCGGCCAGCGCATGGGCTTGCGCGGGTCTGGCTCAAGCGTACCGAGCTCGGGCGTCGGACTGGCGCACGGGCCGAGCTCCACGGGCGTCATGGCGTACTCGGTCTGCACTGGCGAAGACACGGCGTCCTTCTCGAACTGGACCATGGGGCCGAAGTCCTTTTCGCAGATAATCGTGATGAAGATGAAGGCGATGAAGAGGATCGGGAAGAAGCGGTAGTGCAGGCACGAGAGACACGTAAGGAACGGGTCCCAGTCCAGGTTCAGATCGCGAAGCTGAGCAGCCACGTAGCCGATCTCAACGCCGACCCACGAGCTCACTGGAGCTATACAATACGCAAGTATTAGTACTCGAATGAGAGGTCAGTAGTCAACGCAGGAGCTGGGTTCTTCTTACCCATGGACGGAAGGCACACGCCTAGCACGTGGATGATGGCGGCAAACTTCTCTCGGCTCACGCCCGTCTCGCTCAGCACCTGACGCAGCGAGCTGCCGATGATGAGAATGCACGAGTAGTCGTCGAAGAAGATGAGCAGACAGAGCAGCCAAGTCGAGAGCTGCATGCGCAGCGATGTCGTCATGTACTCCTTGGCCAGGATGGCCAGTCCGTGGCCGCCGCCGCCCTTCTGAACGACGCCAATCGTGCCGCCGAGAATGATCGTGAACAGCAGCACGCCAGCATGGCCGTCATTCAAAAAAGCTTCGACCCAGTACTTGTCGAACGTACGCAGGAAGCCCGTGAACGCGTCGCCCTGCGCCACGATAGTCGCGCCGCACCAGATGCCGGCCAGTAGCGCGACCAGCACCTGACTGAGCGCCGCCGACATGACCAGCGTGACGATGGGCGGCAGCAACGAGACATAGCCCGGCAGAACGTTCACAGTCGACTGCAAGCTCGTCGTGAACGGCGCCGTGGCGTTGTCTGTTTGGTTCACCTCTGTGACGGTCGTGGTCAAGTTATGCAACCCGAAGGCCAGGAACTTGATTGCGCGAGCCTCGTGCTCCAACCGCGACTGGAAGTTTCCTTCGGCATCGATGGTCTCGAAGCTGCCGTTCTTGACCACCGTGCCGTTGCTGTCTTCGATCGTGTACGCCAAATAGCGAGGATAGACCGAGCCTATACATGCATGCACGCATTCACCGTCATCATTATGATCTACGGCCTAGAGCAAGCAACGCAACTGACGCAGACACGCACCGTTCTTGAGTTCATCCAGACGAATGGTGGCAGCAAACGCCACCTTCTGCAGGACGACGCTCGGGATCTGTACGTCATTCAGAGCATTGAGAGTCAGCGGGGCGATCGTCTGGCACTCAGCCATCCACGCTACGACAGTTAATCACGCACTTGCAGCGAGAGGAGCTCCTGCGCTTTGAGCGCAGCGCACAGGGGCGCCCAGCAGCCCACAAACGCTGTCGTCAGCAGCAGCAGCAGTGAGACGCCACCGGCGCCTCGTCTGGCATTCGCGCCGCAGCTCATCGTCTCAATCTCGCAACCTGACTCGGAAAATGAGTGGAAGAATCCCGCCGTGGCAAAACACGGTACCCTGTCGCAGATTTTCCCTCTTGGCATTGCTCATAACAGACACCACATTTGAAAATGGAAATTTGAATTTGGCAATTAGCGACGAGAAGAGAGAGACGCGCAGGATGAAGGCAGTTCCCCACGAGGACAAGACGATTAAATACCATAGAGTTGCGGCTGCGGCTCGTCGCTTGAGCTGCTCGCGCCTCACGCCGCCATGGCGCGCGCCACGGTGGACGACGACCGGCGCAGCAGCGGCATGAGGTTCGTCCAGCGGAACATCTGCGACAGGATGCATGTGGAGAACCAGACCGTGACCAGCACCGAGATGGACGCCTCCGAGCTGAAAAAGCTGAAGATCTCGGCCTTCTCGTACAGCGGTGCAGTGAGTTGGCCAAACACGCTGATGATGAAGCTGTGCACGGAGCCCAGCGTCAGTTCTCACGTCCCAAGTCAAACACGTAGATTGAGTGCGTCGTCACGTACAGTTTGTGGGTGGCGTGGTAGATGACGCTGGACCATATGATGTGGCTGGAGTGGCCCTGGATCCAGCACATGATGATTCGAGCGCCCACGAGCAGGAGCGTGAATGCTGACAGCACATACAGCAAGTGGAACGACCGCGTTTCCACGACTGTGTAGCCGGATCCGACGGGCACGGCCTGCACGGCGTCCGCAATGATCATAGGCCAGTGCCACAGCGCCCAGATCATACCCGTGGCTGCCGACGCCAGCGTGGTGCTGTGGCTGAACACAATCTCCAGCGCTGGGAACAGCGAGCCGCTCCATCCGATCTCCTGTACGAGCGCAAAGAGGAACCAGCTGCAGCCTGCAGAGAGAGAAAGAGCCAATTGTTTAACCTTCCCAGCAATAGGACCTGAGACAACGGGAGACGCACCGATGGGACGATAGCCCAGGGCCAGACCCAGATCAAACCGCCTGGGCGGCAGCGGATCCCAAAAGATGCCGAAGAAGCAGATGTAGAAGACGTAGAAGACCAGACCAGAGTCCAGCGCGTCCACGTCGTTAAAGCTGAAGACCATCTCCAGCTTCTGCACGAACGCGCGATTGAACTGAGCAAGATACCATGTGTTAGAAAGCGGAGCCATTAACAGCGCCTGGAAGCCACGTACTGGGTTCACAGTGCGTGTGGCGGCTGTCAACGAGAAGGCAGCCACTTCGCAGAGCACAGGCACGGCGTAGCTCAGCAAGGAGAGCCGCAGCATCGTGCGTGTGGGGAAGCACTTAAACAGGTGATGGAACGGCGGGATGTTCCAGTGGGACGGCGTATTGCAGGCCTTGAGGCGCAGATCCGCGACTGTCAAAACACAACAAAGCCCCACTCCGTCAAACGGCCATTGCATCCTGAATCCTTGGGTCACGTACTGTTGCGCAGCGAGAGCGACGCGACCGCAGGACTGATAAGCCAGAGCATCTGGAAGCCGGCCACGATAGGATCGTTGGGCGCCATGCCCCACTGCTTGCAGAAGACCAAGCCCGTGAGCGCGAGCACAACCATGGAGAAGAGCGTGACGAGGAACGCAATGACGGCGTCGCGGTAGGCCGACGTGACGTCCAGCGAGAACATGCCATGGAAGAAGTAGTTGGAGTCGTTGGCGTGATGGTGGTACTGGTGCGCCGGCTGGATGAGCGGATAGTACTCCTCCCAGATATTCTTGCCCTCGAGCTGCTTCTTGGCCTCGGGCGGCATCGTGGAGAGCCCCAGGACGGAGCCGTAGGTGGACGCGTGCACGCTGTCTCCGGCCACGCCCACGGCCGCCGTGGCGCGGGGCGGGCGGCTGGCTCCGCTGGCGCGCGCGTGCCGCTGCTTGCCCATGAGGGTGGCGGGTGCTTGGGCTGGTGCTTCGAGACCCCTTTGGGTGGGTGGTTCAGTTTTCCCACACTGGAAAAATGGAATAAATCTTCAAGAAGAGGACTGTCGAGAATGTCGAAATCATCAGCAGTCAGCTGCGTACCGTGGGAAAAGGATTTATAGCTCCCTTTCCCTGAGATCTCAGAACAACAACAAATGGCCTAGGGGGTATTATATTGATGTGTGCAGTACACACACATGAAGCTCACAAGGTAGAAACGTCCACGCCAACGGCGGAATGGCCCTGGATGAGACTGGCGTCCAGAGGCTCCTGGCGCCCGCCCAGATGCTCGGCCAGGAACGCCTCCACGCGTCCGGTGAAGTGCAGCTTGTTCACAGCGCGCGCGAAGCCGTGGCCTTCGTCCTTGTACACGACGTACTGCACCTCGTGCTTATTGTCAAACAGCTTACGCGCGATCTGGTCCGACTCGGATTGCTTCACGCGCGGGTCATTGGCGCCCTGGGCGATCAGCAGCGGCTTGCGCATGTTGCCAGTATGGAAGAGAGGCGACACACGCTCGTTGAACTCCGAATCCGTCTCCATGGGCCCGATGCGCAGCGTGAGCATCTTGCGCATGGTCTCCCAGTACGCCGGCGTGGCCGCCAGTAGCGTCTGCAGGTTGGAAGGCCCGACAATGTCCACGCCGCACGCGAACAAATCCGGCGTAAAGGCTAAGCCAGCGAGTACAGCGTAGCCACCGTAGCTACCGCCGTATATCGCCACGCGGTCTTTGTCAGCGTAGCCTTGGGATATCGCCCAGTGCACGGCGTCGGTGAGATCCTGCTGCATGTTGCCGCCCCACTGCAGGTCACCCAGGTTCACCCAGCGCTTACCGAAGCCCACTGAGCCGCGGAAATTGACGGACAGGCAGCCGTACCCGCGGTTGGCGAAGAACTGGTGCATCGGGTCGAAGCGCGAGGTGTTGCGGCCCCAGGGACCACCATGCACGTTCAGCACGAAGGGCAATCGATCGGCCTTGACTCCATGCGGCAGGCTCAAGTACGCCACCATGTCTTCGCCATCCGACGTCTTGATCACGTGCGCTCGCATACGCACGAGCTGGTAGCTGGCTAACTCTGGCCGCGTGTCGAACAGCAGCGCGTACTGTCGCGTCTCGCGGTCGTAGATGTAGTATTTCATGGATCCGTTGTCGGGATCCTCCGCTACGATCCACGTCCGGTTGTCGTCGCTCGCACTTACGAGATAGAACGAGCCGACGCAAACGGCCTTGAGCGCCTCGATGTCTTGCTCCACGTCGGCGTCCAGCACCTCAATGCGCTGCGTCAGGTACTCGAAGCTCACGAACTGCGGCCGCCACGTGTCCTCGTTGAACGACACGCGCTCCAGATCGCAGAGCGGATCCTGGGCGATCACTTCCAGCTCGCTCCCGTCGGCTGTGGACAGCAGCACCAGGCGACTCGTGTTGGTGCTCTCGGCTTGCCCTCCAGAGTGGGTGATGCTGGTCTCGACGTATACGCCGCGTGCGTCCTTGGAGAACGCATGCACCTTGCCGGTCTCTCCGTGCGGCCACACTGCGACGGTCTTCCATTGGGTCGCGTCCGTCTGCTCTAGTATGGATCGCACGCGCAGCGCCATGCTGCCGTCCTTGGGATTGGCTGTGGCGCAGCCCCAGACGTGGAACTCGTCGTTCACGATCCAGTTGGCCACATCGCCAGGGTTCTCCACGAGCACGTGCTCCTGGCCCGTGCTGAGATCGATGCAGTGCAGATCGAACAGCCGCTTGTCGCGCTTGTTGAGCGTCACCAGCAGTTTGTCCGGGAACCGTTTGTGCAGATGGATGCTCGTCATGTTGGGCGACATGACCGTGACGTTGTCGAACGGCGTGAGGTCGCGCACGCTCAGCTGTTGCACGCGGCCGTGGTCGTCCATCTCGAAGTCCACGAGGAAGACGTGGAACTGCTCGTTGCCGGCCTGGTCCTGCACGTACAGCAGACGTGGGCACGCGATGCTCTTGGTCCAGTACAGCAGTCGCACGGGCCGATGCGTCTCGTGCGTCACCTGCTGCGGCTCGGCATCATGCAGCACAGCGCCGTCCTGCATGCTGACTCGCTTGACAAACACGTTGGTCACGCCCTTGGCGTCGTCGGCCAGATACGCGTAGTACCGTCCGTCGGCCGAGATGCGCGGCAGCCGCTTGTCGGCATTGCCAAAGAGCACGCGCAATGGGATCGGCGGCGGCAGACCGGAGAGCTCATAGGCAGGAGAAGCAGCAAGTGGCATGATCGTTGCAGCGTCTGATCACGAATGAGTGACTCGGTGGGCCTTTGGGCCGCCATGTTGAAGTGACGGGAATCTGGGTCATCAAAATGGCCTCATCCGAGGGCACAAGCATACAGTACATGGTTCTCTATTGGTCTCTTGTTACGGTGGCGTACTCGGTCGAGTACCACGCCCAGGTCTTGGCCAGGCCCTCAGCCAGTGGGGTTGTGGGCTCGTAGCCCAGCATGGTGCGAGCCTTGGTCACGTTGGCTCTGGTGCGCGGCACGTCGCCCGGCTGCTCGGACGTGACGTTGATGGTGGCCTTCTTGCCCACAAGCTGCTCGATGGTCGAGATGAAGTCCGTGAGGAAGATGGGCGAACCGTTGCCGAGGTTGAACACCTCGCAGCCGCGCGCCTTGTCCAGACTCAGCACCACGCCCTGCACGATGTCGTCAATGTACGTGTAGTCGCGCGAGGATGAGCCGTCGCCGTACTGGTCGATCGCGAGCCCGCGCGCGATGCGGTCCATGAACTTGAACGGCGCCATGTCGGGGCGACCGCGCGGGCCGTACACCGTGAAGAAGCGCAGACCGATGCAGTCGAGCTTGTAGAGATGGTGGTACGTGTGCGCCAGCAGCTCACAGCTCTTCTTGGTCGCTGCGTACGGGCTCACGGGGAAGTCGACCACGTCGGTCTCGCTGAAGGAGCTCTTGTCGCTGCCGCCGTAGACCGAGCTGGAGGACGCGTACACGAACTTGCGGATGCCGTGCTCGCGGCAAGCGTCCAGCAGGATGGCGGTGGCCGTGACGTTCGACTGGATGTACAACAGCGGGTTGTCGATGCTCGGGCGCACGCCGGCACGCGCCGCTAGGTGGATCATGGCGTCAGGAGCGGTCTCCTTGAGCACGCGGCGCACGAGGTTTTGGTCGCACAGATCGCCAATGTAGACAGCCACGCGCTTGGAGCCGAAGGTGTCCACCAGGTAGTCCAGATTGGACTGCTTGAGCTGCACGTCGTAGTAGTCGTTCATCTCGTCCACGATCACCACATCGTCGCCACGCGCGAGCAGCGCCTTGCAGGTGTGGAAGCCGATGAAACCGGCAGCTCCAGTCACCAAAATGCGGCGGCCTGGCGCTGGGCCAGCAGCAGCATGGTCGCGCTGGTGCGCGGGCGGGGCGGCAGCTGCGGAGGAGATCGGAGTCGGCGCCATTGGATGACGGAATGACCCATTGGCCGTCTGAGTAGGTCGGACGGACCAACACTCTGGCGTTTGGATGGCCCTGGGATGACGGACGGGGTAGGGGAGCAAGATGTGGATGCCTGCATTTGACCAATGAGATTTGATTGTTTAATCACGTTGACGAACAGAGCGTTGCGATTGGCTAATACCATGTCAGAAAAAGTGATCGCGGGCGTAATGCGAAAGACGAAAGTTTACGGACGCCATATTGATGACACCCAACCATACGACGCCTTATAGGGAGAACGCTTATGAACATGCTCATGGGATTGACTCTTGGTTATAAATCTAAAGAATGCGGTTGCCCAGAGCCGAGGAGATCAGCAGCAGCGCCATGTCCACAGTGATCTGAGCGCCAGTGCCGGGCGACAGAGTGGGGTTCACTTCCACCATGTCCAAGCCGCACAGCAGGTTGGTTTCGGCCACGGCCTCAGCAACGTAGTGGGCCTCGCGCCAAGTGAGACCGCCACGCACCTTGGTGCCCGTCGAAGGGGCCAGAATGGGGTCCACGGCGTCAATATCGTAGCTCATGTGCAGCGGGCGCTCCTTCTCGCCACACAAATGGTCCAGCGCCATTTCCATGGTCTTGCCGATGCCGAAGCGATCCACCTGCTGCATCGAGAAGGCCTTGATGCCCAGATCGCGGATGATCTGGCGCTCACCGGCGTCCACATCGCGCAGACCGATGTACACGATCTGGTCCGGGTTCATGGTTGGGCCGTTAGCGAGCCACTCGAGACCAGGGATCTTGGAGTTGTCCACGAGTCCCTTCATGAGGAACGAGATGGGCATGCCGTGCATGTTGCCAGAGCCAGAGGTCGTCGGCGTGTTGATGTCGGCATGGGCATCCACCCAGATGATACCGGCGTCCGGATGCACGGAGAGAAGACCAGCCAGCGAGCCGGCACCGATGGTGTGGTCACCACCGAGAACCAGGCAGAACTTGCCCTCGCTGGCCTTCTGCTCGTAAATGTCCTTGATCTGCTTCAGACCGTTGCCCACGGGGAACGAGTGCTTGGCGTTGCCGTACTTGGGATCCATCGATGGGTCGCTGCGCGTGGGCGGCACAAAGTCCAGGTTGCCGTTCTCCTCCACGGACCAGCCGAGGTCCACGAGCACCTTGTGCAGACCTGAAACAGCACACACAAGCCGTTAAACATCCCACTGAACCCATTACAACGCCGTGTTTATGGCGCTTGTCTTACCTGCGTCACGGAGAAGGTCCGGACCCGAGTCCGTCCCAAGCAGCGGCTGGCCATCTATAATCCGACACACACGGTTTTCCTCATCAGCGCTAGTACCACTAGCTACTTAACGTCGTTCATATTACGTACAGGTCATGGGCGCGCCAATGATGGACACGGTCTGCGGTGGGTGGAGGTGCGGGTTCAGGATCTCATTGGGGTGGCGCTGGGGTCGCACCTCGTCCCAGGCGCGCGAGGGCGTGCCGTGCAGCAGACGGCGGCCGCTTAGCGTGGAGCGGGACGCTCTGGAGGCGAGAGTGCGTAGCGAGGAGCTCATATTGGTGTGAGAGCCAGAGTGGGCGACTCGTGGCTAGGCGACATGAGCGGCATCAAGGCTGGAGCGTGGAGACTCGTCGTTCTGGTGTTGACGAATGGGAGCGCAGCAGATTCGTATCCGGCGCATTGACTGGAGAAGAGTCTCGCCCCTCCTGGTCCCTCCTGCGGCAAGCTTCAATCCCATTGGAGAAGAGTCTCAACCGTCCTGGTCCCTCCTCGCCCAAAAGAGTCTCAACCGTCCTGATCTCTCCCCTAAAAGAGTCTCAACCGTCCTAATCTCTCCTGACTCGCGGTCGCCAGCGGACAGAACCGGCGATATACCGGTATCTTCAAGCGTGACTGCGATTTGGTGATCATGGGCGTCAAATCAGCCTGATTTGATGGCCGGAGCACAAGCCGTTGGCGTCAAATCAGGCTGATTAGATGGCCCCACGCCCTTACAAGATGATCTCAAGTGACGAAGCAGCTGGGATGATCCACTGGCTCAAGGCTGTGCTTGCGCAAGCGCTGCCCAACCGCAACATTGAAGCGGCTGCTTCAAGTCTCTGTCTCAGCCTGAATTATCGGATTGAATCAATACTTCATACGGTTCATCTACTTGCGCCCCTTCTTCTTCTGGGTCTGCTTGGGATCTGCAGCGACCAATGGCGTCCGGATGGCCTCGATCGCGTCGCGAGCGACTCTGTTAATGTGCTTGAACCGATCCGGGCCTAAATGGATGCCGCCGTACCATCGCGTGACAACGACAGCCAAGTTCTCGGCGTGAGTGAGCTCTAGCAAGTGCGACATAATGCTTCCAGCGCCGTCTTCGCCGTCCTCGTCATTGTCCTTGACTGTGAAGTCGCCCACGATGCGGTAGGCCAGCATGTTGTGGATCGCTCGCTCGACCTTGCGGTCGTCCAGCAGAATCGACAGAAACGAGCGGACGTCTTCCACAGAGAAGACGGGGCACGAATGAGCCTGGAACGTGCTCTTTCGGTCCGTGAGTGGCTCTCCGTGGTAGATGAGCGGCAGCAGTCGGGCCTCTCTTTCTGGGTCGCGATTCGTCTGGGCGGTCCTTACGCGTGGACGCAGCGTCTGCGGGTCCGACACGAACGGAATCTCCATGATCTCTAGTTGCAGCTCTTCCTGCGCGGTGTCAGTCTCGACTTGAGCGGAGTCGCCCTCCCAGCTGCTGGTTGCGTAGCGCTCCCGCACGCTCTCGATCCATTCGTAGAGGCACACTTGACCACTTGAACGCTCAAAGATGGAGGACTAGAATACGAGCACCATGAAATAAACACCATTAAAGCCACGAGAGTGTGGATACGTACGAGGTCGTCGATGATCTCATCGCGTTGCGCGTTGGTGAGTCCGAAGGATTCGGTCACTTGTGCAATGGGCGCATCGCTCGAGGGGTATCCCAGAGGCAGATGCACTCTCAATCGAATTGCGTGCGGGCCAGGGATGGACACCACGAAGCAGCGCGCGCCCTCCGGGTCGTCGTAGCTCGGGTCAAGCTGGACATCGTCCTCATAGATCGACTGCGCAATGAATCTGTAAGCTTCACATGCTCCGATCAGGTATCATCCAGGCAGTCGCTCTTACCTGCAGCACCTCGATCTCTTGGCTCTGTCACACATACACACAGGTGGTCAGACCAGGATCCAACCTCATGCGGTCAGTCAGCCACTCGCACCTGCTCTTCCGCGTTGGCGCTCGCCATTTTGATTTGCGTCCGCTCAGATTATTATTAGCCAATAAGAACAACGAAATTCGAAGAGTGCAAATGTACCGGTTAATCGGTACATCAGAATATATCCTCATGTGACTTCCATCAGCAGCGTCATATTGATCTGAACACCGAGCGGATCCTCCTCAGTCATTGCTCAGAAAGAAGTCTGTGACGGACTCACTGTTCTCAGGAATCGGCTCACCTATCGGCGGTAGCACCACATCCGGCGGATAGATCCAGATGGAGATGACGATCTTGCGCATGGGCATGGGGCTGTACATGCCGCCCACGTACATAGGCGGGGGTGGCGGTTCCTGCGACGGCTTGGTCTTCTTTTTGCCGCCACTCGTCTGTTCATCAATGCTGCTCTGGACGAAGCACTCGGACCGTGGCTTGAGTGTGCGACAGAGCACATTGCTGTAGCCATGGCCCGCCATGACCGCCGCCTGCCACTGCATCAATACAAGCGGCGACGTCACGGCCTTCCACTTGGTGGTGGACGCGCTCTTGCTCAGCAGCGAGTCCATTTTCTTGTCTTCCTCCAGTGACAGCACGAGCGTCTGGAAATCTGTGTCTGCATCCAGCAGCGTCCACACATGCTGCAGGCATAACAGTGATCTTGTTGAGGTCTCTTCTCCAGCTCCAGACTCTCGACAAACACCAGAGCACGCACCTGCGGATACTGGACCTTGATGTTGCTGTTGAAGTACTCCACCTCGTGCGGGCGGATGTTGATCTGCACAGACAGCGCATGCTGCTTGGCGTCGCCTCGCGCCTTGAGCACGAAGGCGTTCCGAGTGCGCAGCATGTTGCCGACTCGAGGCAAACAAATGTGGGTCGGTCCACTTTCTGCACCATTGTGGAGCGCTCCACAATGTATGTCACAACGATGGCTGCATTGCAAAATGAGCGACAAAGCAATGGCGGACGAAGCGGCAAGCGGCATCGAAGAGCTAACGGCTACGAGCAACCCGTACCTGGACTTCTACCGCGAGTTCCACGCCAAGTCCGATGGCAAGGATCTCATCCGCGTCTTCGATCCAGATGTGCCCGAGAAGACGCGCACCAAGCTGTACAAGGAGCTGGACGTGGCGGTCGCCATGAAGTACTCCTGGGCCATCCCGGACGAGCGCGCGCTGCGCATCATCAAGCACTACGGGCCGGTGCGTTCGAACGTCAATTGACACTACTGCTGTTTCGGCGCTAATGCCATTGTCTGATGACTGCAGATCGTAGAAATGGGCGCCGGCACTGGGTACTGGGGTCGTCTGCTGCAGCTGCGTGGCGTGGACATCGTCTGCTACGATCTGCACACAGCCGATGACGATGAAGAGAACGACGAAGAGAAGGAAGAAGACGCAGATCAGAGCGACGAGGCGGATGAACAGCAGCAAGAGGGAGAAGAGGATGCAGATGAGGAAGAAGAAGAGGGGGAGCAGGTCGATGAAGATGACGAAGAGCAAGAGAGTGAAGAAGACGCCGAGGAAAGCGACGACGAAGAGGAGGAAGTGGAAGTGGAGCAGATCTACTGGATGGACGTGCTCAAGGGAACGCCCAAGGTGAAGTGCACTCCATCAGCGAAACCCTTCCAGCTTGTTGTGCTGACGAACGAATTGCTGCTGTCAATCAGGATCTTCGCAAGCACTCGGATCGCGCACTCTTCTTGTGCTACCCGGACGACTTCGAGGACAGTGAGGAGTCCATGGCGCTTCAGAGTCTGTGCAATTACTCGGGCGATACGGTCATCCACGTCGGCGAGCTGTTGGGGCAGACCCTTTGCCTACCTGGCCCATGGTGCAAACCTCTACTGGTTGTCTTCTTGGCGGGGACATCGTGCTAACAAACGCCCTTTCGTTGTCATCCAGGGGTCGCACTTCGTCGCAGGAGTTCCAAGTGCATCTTGCGTCGGTTTATCACAAGGTTCTGCAGGTGCCGCTCCCTTCTTGGCACTCCAGTATCGACACGCTGACAGTGTGGAAGCGCACCAAGACATCCATCATGGACAACTCGATCTACGCGTTCATTCCTGCACACGAGCGTCTGGATCTGGTCGAAGCCTGTCCCAGCACTCGCTTCCTTATTGAAGAGGACACCAAAGAGGCTGCGACGCAGGCTAAAAAGCAGAAGCCTGTTGAGTCAAAATCAGCGAAAAGCAGCCGCAAGCGACGCAAGAAGTAGATGCGCAGCACTTGTAAATGAGAATAGCTTTGGTCTCCAATGAATGCTGGTATACAAAGATAGACGCACTGGGCCATTCAGTGCAATGTTCTGGCTGTTTTCAGCCAATCCATTTTTGGCTGCGGATCGTCGAAGCAATCTGTGTGGATCAGACTTGTGGCGCTGCCTCTGAGCATGAAGAACCCCAAGCGGTCGATCTCGTATCTAGCTGAGTATCAATTTGGAGACGATAACTTGCTCACGGCGACGCACCACGAAGAGCTGCGAATACGCAATGAAGCCAGGCTTCGGCAGGTGCAGTCGACTGTGAAGCTCCGTGACTTGTCTCTACAAGACGATGAGCCGACGGGGCTTAACAATGCCAAGCGGCTGCAGCAGGAACAAGGTGTGGTTTAGAAGCGTTGCATTCTTCTAATCTATCCCCCTCCACTCACGCTTGTGGTTTCGAATTGCACGCAAGAGATAGGACAGACGAGATCCGCCAACACAACTCGATCCTTCTCGAGCGGCTGGAGAAGATCCACGAGCGGATTCCAAAACAGTTCGACGTCTCCCATCATATCCCAGAGGTCTTGAACGCCCCGCGAGCCTCGAACGCCAATTCTCGACGGCGAAAGGAGCAGGA
Organism: Elongisporangium undulatum; assembly: GCA_023334555.1. Lineage (NCBI taxonomy): Eukaryota > Oomycota > Peronosporomycetes > Pythiales > Pythiaceae > Elongisporangium > Elongisporangium undulatum. Next base: position 14,666 of record JAADVF010000291.1, read on the forward strand.
GATCGAGCGTGAGAACCGCAAGATGCTGACGCGGATCAGCAAGACCAAAGGCATGTTCAGCAACAAGCAGCTCGCGATCGATGCGGAGAAGCACGAGTACCTCTCCGGCCAGATCTCCAAAGTGGATCGCCGCAGGAAAGTGAAGCTGATGTGCGCATCAATGCACAACAAAGCGGCGCTGAAGGCTGCCGAGGCCAGCGATCACAGCTTGTCCCACTGGCAGGAAGACTACAGTACGCTGGAGCTGCCCAGATATTATACCAACCCAAGCTCTCTTGATCTCCACACTCCCAAGATGCATTTCCAGGGCGGGAGCAGCAACCAGCAGCAGCAACAGACGCACAAGCTGCCGCTGGTCCATCGCGCTCCCGTGGCTGAAAAGTACCACGTCACAGGTTTTCACAAATAGACATATTATAACCAATCAAAATGAAAATATTCCCTTATTTATGGCCAATCGCATTCGTGATTCTGCAGGCAGGCTCTGACACTCAAGAACAACGAAATGCATCGACGATCGGCCCTGCGCGGCACGCGGCAGTTCCACGCCACACGCCAGCAGCCAGTCTGGTGCGTTGCTCTCAGGCTCTTTATCATTTTAATGCGCTGTGTCTGACGCCCCGTGTTGCGCTGTCTACAGGCTGATCGCCGCAGGAGTGGGCTGCGCGGGCTTGTTCCTGGGCACACGTTACATCCTGCGCGCGCAGGAGCGCGTCCGTCGACGTCGTGCTGGGCTTCCTGAAGACGATGATATTGATGAGTATGACCAAGAAGATCACTATGACAGAGGCGCTCACCATGCGCAGCGCCAGGTGAGCCAGATCCTAGGCGTGGACTTTGGCACGACCAATCTGCGGCTCGCTGTCGCGGCCATGAACGCAGCGCCCACATCGCAATCAGTACGCGTCCTGGAGACCGCAGACGGCTTTCGGTCTCTCACGGCAGCAGTGGCAGTCGACAATGGAGCCACCTCGGTCGGTCCTGTGGCGCAGTCACTGCTTGGGCGCAAGCCTGGCTACACCGCGACGGCCATTCGCGTTCTGCTCGACCAGTCCAAACCAAACGTACGTCTCTGCAGTCAAGCGTCTACTATAGCTATGGCGGCTGCTTATCTATGCACTTATTTGCTATGTAGAATGCCGAGCGGGAGCAGTTTCTGCAAAGTCTGCCGTACAAGGTCTCAGTCGATGGCGAGCACCTCCAGCTCGAGCTGGACGGCAATCCCTACAGCGCAGAGGTACATATTCAACTCATGACTTTGACTCTGGTAGCGAAGCGATGCTCATGTCGTGAATGATGGTGGTATAGTGGGCTGCCGAGATGTTACTGGACCAACTGCATGAGATCGCAGCGCGTTCCATGCCCGAGCATTCACACGATGGGTTTCCAGCGGTCATCGCAGTGCCCACGGGTGTGAACGAGCAGCAGCGCGAGCGCTTCGAGCAGCTTGCGACGCATGCGGGCTTTCAGGTCTGCGCGAGCGTGGACGAAGCCATCGCCGCCGTTCATGCGGCCGAGCTGAGCGCAATGGAAGACCCCGATGCCAGTGAGTTTGCCAAAGTGCTCGCGAGTGCCTCGCCCCAGCGAATCGCAGTGTTCGACATCGGAGGCTACGAATCGTCCATTTCCGTGCTGCAAAAGCACGGATCCAACTACGATGTGCTCAGCACCGCATCCAGCCTGACGTTCTCAGGTAAGAACATTGACTACGCGCTGTTCCAGTTCGTGGTCGATAATTTCCAGAAGCAGCACGGGATCGACCTCTCGATCGATCATATGGCCCGCTACCGCATCTTTGAGGCCGTGGAGACTGCCAAGAGAGAGCTTTCGGCTCGCTCGAGCACGGATATTAATCTCCCGTTCATCACGGCGGACCGCACTGGCGCCAAACACTTGATCCAGAAGCTCACGTCGTTCGATCTGAGCCGAATTTCGGAGACTCCGACGGCCACCGCGATCTCGCTCTGCGAACGCACGCTCGCGAATATCCAGATCCAACCGAGCGATATCGACCTGCTGATGGTGATCGGTGGTTCTGCGCGGAGCGAGTACATCCGCCGTCAGCTCGAGTCGTTTTTCCGACAGGCTTCCTTCAAGAGCAGCAACTTCCGCCCCGAGGAAGCCGTAGTGGTTGGTGCTGCTGAGTTTGGTCGCCGCCTTTTGTCTGAAAGTTAACAAGTCGATCATTTTAGACCGGAAACGGCTGATAATCATATGGCAATGACTCGCTGTGAGCCAATGAACCATTTCAAAGCCACATCTCGTCCAAACTCTGCTTGCTGTCTCCAGCGTTCATTCGATCTCTATTGTGTACGAGGTTTATCAATTCGGAGCTACGGAGGAGTTTTGATTTGTTCCATGCGCTTCGCGGTTGGAGCTCTGATGTCCAGCAGAATTTCGAGCCCCCTTGCGACTCTTTCGAGTGGCGGCCTTCGTGGAGCCTTTGTTGGTGTTGAACTTGATCACGTGGGCCACGAGAAGCACTTTGTTCTCCTGTGGCGAGAACGTCTGCCGCTTCTCGGCGTAGACGTAGTAGAGCACGATGACGCAGGCGGACACGCAGCCGAACATGCCGATCTCAATGCAGTTGTCGTCCTGGAAGCCTGCGATGGACACGATGCCTGCGATCCAGACGCTCATGGAGTAGATCGCGCCCCATTGGCCGAACGGACTCACAAACTGGGAGCTCTTGATGCGCTTGTAGTTGCGCTTGATGGAGATGTAGCCGATGCACTGGCCCGTGTAGGCTGAGAAGGCCGACGTAATGCAGACTGGGAACACGTACTGTGTCAGTGCCGGGACGAAGTAAACGACCATGCAGATGGCGTAGCTCACGACCGAACCAGCGATCAGCGCCACGTACGGCGTGTCGTACCGGGACTTGGTAGCCAGAGCGTTCGGCAACAAGCGTGACGTGGCCAGAGCCTGGATGAGCTTGCCGTAGCACCAGATAAAGCCAAAGCCCGTGGCGTAGGTCGCTGGAAACGAGAGCAGCTTGGCGATAGTACTGGAGGTCCCCATGAGCATGAACCCGGTGTTGAGTGGGAAAAGCTGTCCCGCGATCTCTGCGATACCACCATCAACTGGGAGCGAGGCGGTGATAAAAAGCACCATGAGCCCCGTGATGAAGAGCGTGAGGATACACGAGACCTGGGCGACTGGAACCGTAGTCTTTGGAGAAGGAACCTCATCGCTTGCGAGCGACAGCGCTTCGACTCCCACGAAGAACCACGCAGCGACCGGAAGCTGCTTGAAGAGCCCTCGGCCTCCGTCCACAGCGACGCCGCCGCCTTTGTTGATCACGTTCTTCTCAAAGTCCACGAAAGGCAGCGAGCCAAAGCAGAACACCAGGATGATCCCAATGCTGACGATCCCCAGCAGCTTGTTGGCCCGCCAGAAGGTTTGTCCGCCCAGGATCTGGATCCACAGCGCAGACGCATACAGCACGAACCACAGCACGGGCTCAGTGCCTTCCAGCGCCGGTGCCGTCTGAATCATCATGTCCGAGAGCGAAAGCGCGGTCGTGGCTACGTACGCGATGTACTCGAGTGTCTCGCAAAAGCCGATGAAGAAGCCTGGAAGGAAGCCCAGAGTGCAGCGAGAGAGCCCGTAAGCTCCGCCAGCGAACGGCAGCGCGCCCGTGATCTCGGACGCACAGCAGCATAGAGCGATGTACGCCGTGCCCACGAGGATGTACGACACCAAATAGCTGTAGAATCCGGCCGCGAAGCCTGCGTTCCATGAGAAGTACTGGCCACCAATAACGATGGTGATGCCCAGCAGCCAGACGTCGACCTTGCCGTGGCGATAGCGATCAGGCAGTGCGTCCTGCATGCTGGTGCGTCGGGCGGTAGGAGACCTTCCGAATGGGGCGATTGCTGCGGAGGTTGGCGAACGCACATTCACGGATGAGGAGTGCGCAGACGAAGACTGGGCGCTCCTCGCGATGCTGACGTTTTCTCGGGCGCTGGGGTTGATGAGCATGGGTCGCACGGCGCTGGTGCGTCGTGGTCGACCCCTCAAGGCCTCCATAGCGCTGTTTAACCAGCCCATTTTGATGGATTGGAAGACTGTCTGGTTCACCCACCAGAGACCCGAATGCATTCTTATGAGGTTGTATCGATCAGCACAGCTATTTGCGGCAGCGAGAGGGCAGTTGTGGCTCGCATCACGGCTAATCTTAGCCCTCGCGTTAAGGTTTCAGGTGTAATTCCATGGTGTCGTGTGTCTGTCTCGTTCAAAGGCACATGCAAGTCCAGCCCACGCTTCACTCTATCGCTGTTATCATTACGTCGTTACTCTAATAGCGACCAACTCTATGGCGTATGCGGCTTGACCATCATGCAGTGCGGCACGCCTTCGTCCAGATACACCTCGTCGTTCAGGCGCTCGTAGCCGCACTTGGCGTAGAAGCCGGCCTTGTCCAGCTGGGCGCCCAACGCGCAGGTCTCGACCCATTCGGGCAGCAGCGCCTCGACGCCGTCCATGAGAGCAGCGCCGAACTTCTTGCCGCGGCACTTGGCCAGTACGGCCACGCGGCCGATCTTGGCCTTCTTGTGGTCCTCGTCCAGCAGTACGCGCGCCACGGCCACGTACTCGCCCGTGTCGCTGTCCTGGCCCAGGAAGTGCCACGTCGTGGGCAGCGGGTCGTGGGCGTCGATCTCCACGTCGCGGTCAAAGCCCTGCTCGTCCGAGAACACCTGGTAGCGCAGCTGCTTGGCCACGTCCAGATCCGCCGGCGCCGTCACGCGCTTCACGTGCAATCCCATGGCCACGACCAGTTGACAACTGCGACGTGTGAGGAGCCCTCGTTTTTGGGTGAGACCTTCACTCTTGGCTCACGGCTTGTCATTCAAAAATTGTTTATGGAATCGTACCATAAATGTGGTCTGCTTCTTATTCACGGGGCGTGCACAGAAAAGAGACGTAGTCGACCTGAAGGTCTCAACCGGTTAAGCTTCAAGATGCATCTTCCTCTGGATGGATAGGTGGACTGACTTTGGACCTCGGCATGGGCGTTGGCGCATGGAAGATGATGGCGTGGCGCACGTCTGAAGCGTTGTCAACATCCAAGAGACACGACGCTCTGAAACGAAAACGCCCGCCCGTCTCGTCCCGACAGCTCAGCTCTCCCACAGGATCGCACCCACGCACCTAACGAGAGGAGGAGGGTCCATACATCGCATGCCAGCACTGGCGCTTTGTCCTGCGATTGACAATATTTCCATGAGGCTCCGTCTTCCGGTGCGCATCCCAGCAGCTCTTGTCGTGCGGCTGGCCCAATGCGCGTGACCATATTTTCAGCAGTTGGATTAGCCGACTTGGGGCCCAAGTCGGAACCTCCGCCGTTTTCTTTCCATGGACGAACGTTCCGGCCACATGGAGCGAACGCCAGGCCTCTGTCTATATGGAGACAGCGCCACGACGCTTCCAGAAAAGAACGGCGGCTCGAGGCCCGACCGCTCGACCGCCGCCATCACGCGCTAGGCCAGACGCCAAGAAACCACTGCCGCCGCCGCCATGAGCTGGCTGCACGCGTACGAGATCACGGTGCCGTTCTACGAGCTGCGCCGGTCCAAGTACTACTTCAGCGTCCAGTTCCGGCTCGTGGGCGCGCCGCCGCATCGACGCAGACAACAGTTCCAGTACGAGGATGAAGGCGAGGAGGACGAGCAGGAGGTGTTCACGACGGCCTGGCGGTCGTACTCGCAGTTCCGCGCCGTGTGGAAGGAGCTGCTGCGCGTGACCAAGGGCTCGCTGCTCACGACCTCCACGGCCGCGCTGCTGGACGGCACCACGTCGTTTCCGCGGTTCGTCAAGCGCCAGCACTCGCAGGAAGCGTTGATCCCGCAGTACGCAGCGGCACCTGGCCAGGTGGGCTTTCCCTACGACACCGAGGGCCCCTGCGCCTGCAGCAAGTCGTTCTGCCCCTTTAGCCGTCTGCATCGCATGCTCAAGACATACCCGTTCCCGTCCAAGATCATGCTCAAGCGCAACACCATGGAGATGGTCGAGGCGCGACGCCACGCGCTCGAGCGGTTCGTGGTCTGCGTGCGCGAGTTCTTCATCAGCTTCCCGCACGCGCTGCTGCAGACGCTGGACAGCAACGACCGGTGCCGTGTGCTGGACGTGTTCGCGTCCTTCGTGGGCTACCGAGCCGATCTGCTGCCCTCCATGGAGCGGCTCTCGCAGCAGCCGACGACCATCGCGTCCTGGAAGACTGAGTCTCAGCACGCGCTCATGGTCGCGGACCGACAGGACCGCTCCAGCTCCGACACGGTGGACTCATTCCTGTCCGGCCATGACGAGCACGACTACGACGAAGGAGGAGATGACTACGAAGACGACATCGACTTTGCCTCCAACCAGCTTGAGTACGACGGCGGGCGGCCGCTGCTGGGCGAGATCGAGCCCGGTCCAGCCAGCTTCCTGGTCAAGTGGGGCGAGAACCAGGCAGCTGACGAGCCCATGCTCCACAGCGATCTGGACATGCCGAGCGACGAGGATGAAGGACGGCAGAGCGAGCTGCAGGAGGAGCACGCTAGCCAGCGAGCCCGAGTCAGTGCGGCCTACGTGCGAGCTCCCTCTGCAGTCTACAGTCGCAGCAGCAGCAACAGCAGTGCCAGCAGCACCAGCAGTGTAGACAGTCTCGTCATGGCGCTGGCCTCCGCCCGTCCGCAGACGCTGCCCAAGCTGCAAATCCGCTCGGCCCGCGTGAAGACCATGCGCTCGTTCTTCCTGCAGTACCGAGACCACTTGCTGCAGCAGTTCCGAGCCCACAACTTCGACGACCTCGTGATCCGAGACGCCGAGATCAGCGAGGAGCAGCAGTGGGAGATCGCGCTGTACGTGGCCAGCCACGTGGGCAACGCCCCCGCGGTACAGGCGATCCTGGCGCGCGGCACGAGTCCGAACGCACAGGTCACGGAAGGATCCACATCCTTGCACGCAGCCGCTCGCTCGGGCCACAACGACATTGTGAAGTTGTTGCTCGAGTACGGCGCCGATGTGAACGCAGCAGACTTCATGGGCATGACGTCGCTGCTTCTGGCGATCAATAACGGGTTTATGGACGTTCTGCGGCTGTTGCTGACAGCCGGAGCCGATGTGAACCAGTGCAACTGCAAGAACGTATCGACGGCCCATGTGGCTGTAGCCTGTCAGTCGCTGCCCATGCTGTCGCTACTCATGGAGCACAACGCTTTTGTCAACACGGCCAACGCTGTGAACGGCAAGACACCGCTGCACATCGCAGCCGAGACCGGCAATGGGCGCATCTGCGATCTGCTGCTGAAGCATGGAGCCAACCCACGGCAGTGTGACGACCACGGCATGGATGCCTGCTCCATCGCCAAGGCACGCAGGCACTTTGAGGTCGTGGACCTCTGTCGCAAGTACGACGAGCGACGGAGACGATCCACGGCCTGCGGCACCGCTATCCACGTGACTCAGATGAAGCCACCCATCCAGCCCCAGGGGCTGCAACGGAGCTTGTCGCTGGCTCCGCCCAAGCCCAGCAAGAACCAGAGCGTGCATATCATCGCAGAGGAAGGCCACTCGTACGCAGTGCTCTAGACTTCCGTTAGACGCTATGAGGAAACCCATTGGGAGTATCAGCCAGTCACTGTATAATTGTATCCACTCGCACTGGTCGCGATCATCCGTTTCTCTTGCTGGTGTTCAGTCTGTGGCTGTTTCGTCACGCTCTTGATCGCTCTGGAGCCTCATTGAACGACAATGGAGCGGCGCAAGTCGAGTGTGGGGCTGCCTGGAGCTCAGAACGGGACCGGTGCCGGCCCCGGGGCGGATGGCGAGTGCTGGAACTCCATCTCGTACCTCGAGAGCGCGTTCCACTATGGCTTCATGCGCAGTCGGCTCAAGAACGGCGACTTTGTTTACCAGGAGAACACGCGGCTGACGCGCGAGCTGGACGAGTTCTGCGACGTGGACGCCATGCACCAGCCCAAGGGCCCGATCCTGCTGCTGGGCGAGAGCGGCATGGGCAAGTCCACGTTCCTGGCCAATTGGCTCGTGCGGCGCAAGAAGATGTTCCAGAACTGGCAGTCGTCCTACCCGGAGTTCATCTTCTACCACGTCGTGGGCTGCTCGCGCCAGTCCTGCTTCGTGTCCAACCTGCTGGAGCGCATCCTGCGCGAGATGAAGGAGTACTTCGAGCTGAACAAGGAGATCCCCGAGGTGGAGGAGCGGCTGAGCTGGCAGTTCCCGCGGTTTCTCGAGGCCGCGTCCAAGAAGGGCCGCGTGCTGCTCATCATCGACGGACTCCAGCGGCTGCGCACCAACGACGGCGAGAGCATTCTCAAGTGGGTGCCGCTCGTGTTCCCGCCCAACGTGCGGCTCATCTTCACGGGCACGATCAACTATCCGGCCACCAAGTTCAAGAGCACCGTGATGCAGGCCCCGCCGCCCCGCGAGTCCTACGCCAGCGACAGTAACGGGAACCCCATGCAGCTGGGCGGCGACCACCACGATAACTCGAACGTCAACGCGCTCATGATCGAGCGCATCAAAGTACGTCCTGTAGCTGCTCGTTGTCTGTGTGAGTGGGGCCAACCGCTTTCTTGTGGTAGCTGGAAGCCAACCGCCGCAAGTGGACCATGGTCTACGCGCTGCCGCTGTCCGAAGATGACCGGCGGCGGCTGCTGCGCAAGTTCCTCAACTCGCATCCGTCGAACCCGAGTCTGACTGAGAAGAGCATCATCGAGAGTGCGTCAGCCTCGGTGCCAAGTGCTCCGCCTCCGATGACTGTGCCCCTGCAGCTCTTTGATCTGCAGCAGAAGGCCATCGTATCTCTGCCCATGGCTGCCAGTCCGCACTTCCTCAAGATCTTCCTCACGTCGCTCGCGTGGGCCGTGACCGAGGGCTTCGACATCCACGTGCTCTTCGAGCAGTGGCTCGCAGTCGACAGCCTTGCGCAGCTACTGGAGGCCGTGGTGCGTTGCATGGAGACCGGGTTCCTGCCGGACGAACAATCCCGCATGGATGCCAAGCAGTTCCTGATGGAGAACAACTACAATGTGATGCTGGCACAGGACGCGCTCGTGCGGCGCAAATCGTCCAACCGGCCGCCGGGTCAGTACCTCGAGCGCACTGCCAGTCGCCCGAGCACACCAGTGGACGACATTCTGGGCATCGCTGTACCCGGAGCGGCTTCGACCGAGTTTGGCTATCGAGACGCCCGGCTTCAGGGACAATTCGCTGCTCCGCCAGGCGAGCGCCGCGCGGTCGTTGAGCTCAATTTCGACGTCGTGGAGCTGCCTCAGGCTTCCCAGGACCAGGCAGAGGCTGGGAATCACAAGCCCAACACTCCAGTGGCAACCATGAGCCGCACCAACAGCCTGCATGAGACCAAGGAGATGTTTGTGAGCACGTCCCACAGCACCACAAGGTCTGCGACTGGAAGCGGCAGCAGTGGGCCGGACGCGTCCGGCGGAATCGTGCCTGGGGTCAGCCCCTTGGGCTTGCTGTCTACAAGCGCCAGAAGACAGACCAAGCGAGCGTCGTTCGACGGGATCAACGTCAGCATGACGACCTCGGCGCCAAAGCTGATCCCAGGAACCAAGGAGCTGCCCGTGTATCTGAGTGGCGGGCGGTACGTGCCTCCGCTGGGCGAGCTGCTGGGCCAAGCGCTCTGCTTGCTGTACGTGAGCCGCCATGGCATGCTGGTGAATGAGCTGCGGTACATTCTCAATGCCGTGGTGCTCGACACGCGCGAGAACGAGCAGCAGAATCAGCTGCACCGGAAGAGCTCGTTCTCGAACGTGCGCAACATGGGCGACGATAGCAGTCTCACCGCCTTCTCCGAGGACGAATGGAAGGCGCTGATGCGTGCCATGCGACCACTCGGACTGCTGTTCTTCCAGAACGTGATTGTGCTGCCGATCTGCAAGGAAGTGGTGCGCGATCTCGTCTGGTGGCGGTACATCGGTAGTGAGAAGGTCGAGCAGCAGTACCACCAGTGGATGATCCGGTTCTTCCGCATCCACCCGACCACGTTCCGCCGCGTGGAGGAGCTGCCGTGGCACCTCAAGCGCTGCTTCCAGTGGGACGCGCTGCGCCACGTGCTCGTGAACCTGGCCATGTTCCAGCTGCTGTACACGGCCAACTTCAAGACTGAGCTGTTCGGCTACTGGAAGACGCTCACGGACGGGCCGCTGCTGCTCTACAACACCGATCCGCCCGTGTTCACCAAGCCGTTCGACATCGTGCGCGAGTACGGCCGCAGCATCGACGACTGGTACCGCAGCGCGCGGCCGCCCACCAAGACCTTCACGCCCATCGTGCAGCTCGTGACCAAGTTCATGCACGAGTTCTCGCTCTACTACCAGGGCACGCTGCCGCCGTTCCAGCACGCACCGTTCGAGCTACGCAGGCTCTACCAGGACGGGTTCACGTTCGTGGAGGACCTACCGCACGTGCACTCGTTCAACTCGGCGTCGGCCATCGCAGCCTCGGCGTCGTCCTCAGCTGCTGCCGCTGCCCCTGCCTCCCCCACTCAAGGTTCGCTGGTGTCCACGCCTGCCATGATGCCAGTGTCTGGGCCCTCGACTGCTCTACTGGCCGCCCTGGACGCCTTCGCGTCGCTGGGCCAGACGAGTGCCGGCAGCAAGGACAAGGAGGTCCTGGGCAACTGGTTCTCCTTTTACCAGCGGTGGATCTGGATCCACTTTCCCTGGCTGGCCCTCGGCAAGGAGATCGTGCTGCGCGATCCCGTGGTCACCGGCATCACGGTCTTCCCAGCCAGCCAGAGCAACAACAGCCAGCTGGGCAGTGGGCTGCTGGGCAGCCTCTCCAGTCCTGGAGGAGCGGACCTCGCAGGCTTGGCCTCACTGGACTCACTGGACCACCACCACAATGTCAGCCATGGCCAGGACGGACCTCCGTCTTCCCCGGTTCACGGAGGCCGAGGCAGTGGCGGCGCCATCCACTTAGACACGCACTTCTGGGACGTGAAGAAGAGCATGCTCGAAGCCGCGGAGATCGGTCTCAAGGGCGTGCCCAGTGCTGCCAAGATCAGTGCGCTGCAGAACTCGAGCATCGCTGCATCGACTGCGACCACACAGACTCTGGACGTCATCTCGCCCGACAACGTCTTCCACAAGAAAGCCACGTACGCGGCCGTCAAGAACGTGCTCTCGTCCTCCGTGCGCTCCCTGCCGACTGCGATCGCCAACACGACAGGCCCCGGCGGTCTCTCCAGCGTCCCAGAGCTCACTGGAGCTGGCGGGGCCACGTTCCTCACGGAGCAGGCTCTGTCGCCTCTGCAAGTGACCACCGACACCGGTCTGACCATCGAGGCTCCGTCCATCACGGCGCAGGATGCATTCGCCATGAGCTCCAAAAAGACAATCGCGCCGCTGGCCACCCACGAGATCGGAATGGATCGCCTGACGACCAACGACAACGTGGGCTCCATGCCCACGGCCTTTGGGCTGCCAGCGCACGCGCATGACTACCCGCAGACCGAGTGGGACCTCAAGAAGTCCTACAACCTGCAGGTCATGCTCAAGCTGCAGACGTTGTACGACTCGGTCAAGGTCGAGGTGCACCGCAAGCAGTCCTATTTGCACACGGTCAAGCTCAAGATCGCGGACACGGCCAAGCGGTACGAACTGACCATGCGCGAGTGCGACATGGCGCGCCACGCCATGGAGGAGATGAGCATGCGCATGAACAAGCTCGAGGCCGTGGTGTGCAACATCGACCGGCAGGAGAAGGCCCATCGCAAGCTGATCCGCAGCTGCGAGCTGTTCCCGGCCTGCAATCCGTCGCACTTTGAGGACCTCAAGAAGGAGCTGCGGCTGCTGCAAATGAAACTCAAGGACCTCACGGCTGAGAAGCGCATGCTGCACTCCAAGAAGGTGCATCTCCAGGGTGTGGAAGTGCCAGCGCTGCAGAAGGCGATCGCGCGCAACAAGGAGCTGCTGGGAGCTGTGGTGGACAAGCTGGAGAAGGCGCGCGAGAAGATGATGCAGGAGCAGGCAGCTTCCGATAAGCTCTACCAGCGGCGCGTGGAGATGATCGAGAGCGTGCGCACGACTGACTACAAGGACACGGAGGCTTCGCTGGTGCAGAAGACCAGCGAGGCGGCAGAGCACGCGACCAGCGCCACGACGCGGTCGCTAGCAGCCAAGGTGGCGCTGCAGCAGTGCGAGTCCATGTGCGAGAAGATCCAGAAAGCCACGGGCTTCACTAAGCTGGAGCTCATCCTGCAGAAGTTCGTGAGTCGCGAGGAGCTGAACCGCAGCTTTGAGGAGCAGGCCAAGATCTACGAGGCCCGGCTCAAGCAGATCAAGATGCACCAGGCCGAGCTAGAGCAGCAGCTGCGCTCGCTCGAGGTCTCGAGCGCCGTGCCGCCGACCGACGACCCGCGCATGCTGGACGAGAAGCTGCGTGTGGCCGAAGTAGAACTCGCGCGCATCGAGCGCACGCAGAACAACCTGCTGACGACGTCCAAGGAGGTGATCGCGGGTGCTTCGCGCATCATCAAGCTCATGGGCATCACGTCCTGCAACAGCCCGTACAAGAACGCAATCCCGGCCGCGCAGCTGTGGCCGCCGCCGCAAGGTATCGATGGAGAGAACAGTCTCATGTCCGAGTTCGAGACGCTCGAGCCAAAGGAGATCGCGCAGCTGCTGCAGATCTGCCAGGACCGGGCCATGAGTATGATCGACATGGTGAGTCGTGTCCCGTGCTGTCTCTCGAGCTTAATTCTGATAGATGGATGGTTGTTTGGGGACAGATTGATGGAGGGCGCGGCGACCCAGACACAAACTTTGAACGGAAGCACGACGAGATGCCACACTCACGCAACAGCCTCAAGGTCAACGACAAGGCGTCACTCAAGACCCATCGAGTGCGGAGGCATCATGGTGGAGAACGCAGAGAACGGGGCTTTGACCGCGGCTTCCTACCGGCCCCGGGCATGCAGCCGGCCATCATCCAGGGCTCTGCAGGCAGCAACAACAACAGCGCTGGCAACGCGCAGCCGGACGACCCGGCGGACGAGACCGAGGACGGCAGCGCAGCGGATGTGCTCAGTCGAGACGCCATCAAGGCCTCCAGCAAGAGCAAGCTCACCCAGAAGAAGCGCTCCACGCACACGGCGGCCGGCGCTGCGAGCCAGTCCACCAGCAGCGGCAGCAGCACGCACCATCTCGACACGAGTGATTAATACATTTCGAGTGTTTTTGTGGTGCTTGTGCCAAAACTTTTGACCGGACTACTTACTAGCAAAGATTTTTAATTAGTGTGGCACGCAGGTGTACCACTCCACTCCACCACTTCACTATCTTTTTCTCCCCCCGTCCAGGATCCTCATGGCCGACTCGACCGCCGCCGCCGCCGCCTCGCGCGATGTCAAGCTCCCGGAGGAGATCGTGACGCACCCGCTGGTGCTGCTGAGCATCGTAGACCACTACAACCGCGTGGCCAAGGACACGAGCAAGCGCGTGGTGGGCGTGCTGCTGGGCTCGACCTTCCAGGGCAAATGCGACATCACCAACTCGTTCGCCGTGCCGTTTGACGAGGACCTGCGCAATCCGGGCATCTGGTACCTGGACCACGACTTCCTCGAGAGCATGTACCACATGTTCAAGAAGATCAACGGTGCGTCCAAGTACTGCTTCCGCTGTCTCTGGCGTCGGCTGATCTGTTCCTGTCTCTCGTGCACGCAGCCAAGGAACGCATCGTGGGCTTCTACAGCACGGGCCCGCGCATCCGCAAGGCCGATCTCGAGATCGATGAGCTCTTCCGCCGGTATTGCCCCAACCCCGTGCTCGTGATCTGCGACGTGCGCCCCAACGTGGAGGGCCTGCCCACGACGGCCTACGGCTCCATTGAGGACGTCGAGGAGGTACGAGGCGCTATGGGGCTGGATGGAGGAGACCGCACTCATGAAATGTATGGCTTCTGACAGGACGGCAAGGCCATCAAGCGCACGTTCAAGCACATCAAGTCCACCGTGGGCGCCTACGAGGCCGAGGAGGTGGGCGTGGAGCATCTGCTGCGCGACATCAACGACCCGTCCGTGAGCTCGCTGGCCGGCCAGGTCAAGCACAAGATGACGGCGCTGGCTGGGCTCAAGGAGCGCCTGGAGGAGATGAAGACGTACCTGGAGAACGTGGTCGCGGGCCGTCTGCCGCCCAACCACCAGATCATCTACAACATGCAGACCATCTTCAACCTGCTGCCGAATCTCAACGTCGACGCGCTCGTGCGCTCCATGTTTGTCAAGACCAACGACATGCACTTTGTAGGTCCCAGCTTGCTTGGGAATGGCTGTAGCCGGAGGCTCATGCGTGTGGCTTGCTCTATCAGGTGATCTATTTATCGTCGCTGATTCGATGCACGATCGCACTGCACAATCTCGTGAACAACAAGATCAAGTACAAGGAGTCGGAGGAGCTGGGCTTCGCGGACAAGAAGGACGAGAAGAAGGATACTGCCGCCGCTGCGCCTGCCGCCCCCGCGCCAGCGGACAAGGCCGCCAAGAAGACCGACTCGGCTCCTTAGAACGCTTCAGTGGCTGGATTCCAAGTGAATAGCGGAGCGGAACACGACCAAAGACTCGTCTATTGAACCTTTCTAACACGCATGTTACATCCCTCTTACTGCTCTAAGCCTACGCTACTTTGTTTGGCCGGATGTGGAGCGGATGCGCTTGGGAGCTGAAAACGTACTCGTCCAGTGGCAGTACCTGCTCTGGGCCCTGCAGCAGATAGTGGAACTTGAGCGTCTCGGCCAGAAAGAAGCTCTCCGTGCTGTCCTCCACCTGCGCAGGCACTTGCGAGACGTCCGTCACTGTTCCGTAGCCATTAGCCGTCCGCGCGTGCTTCTCCATGGCCTGGAAAATCTCCCAGCCGTACTCTCGGTATCGCGGGTCTTTCGTCACGCGGTACAAGTAGAACAGACTCTCGATGGCCTCGGGTCGCAGTCGGTGCTGGTTCTCACGCACAGACAGCTTGGGGAAGCTCACAGCCTCCGGCGCTAGGCCCGTGGGTTGCTGGTGGTACATCTCGTAGCAGGTCTCCATGATCTTGCGGGCCAGCTCTAAATGCGCGGCGTTCTTGCCCGTGTCTGCCTTTTCGAACAGCGTGCCAAAGGCCAAGACGCCCGGAATGGAGCAGACCAGGTGGTCCATCCGACGCACTCGCTATTATCACAGCAGCCACAGGTCAATATTGTCCACGCAAGCCAAGCACACCCGAGCTCTCCGCACCTTGTTCTTGGGCACACTCACTTCCTGCACGAACCACAAGTCGTCCTCCTTCGAGTACACGGTGAGATACGTCTCCATTCCCTCGACCGAGTCGTCGTAGAGTGCACGAAGATGCGCGTCCTCCTTGCGCTGACCGCTGTAGACAAAGACCTTGAGCAGATACTCGTAGAACGAGTCGCTTGACGTCCCCAGTGTGAGCTTGCTCTTGCCTCCAAACGTGCCAGTTTCAGCGTCGTAGTGCACCGGGAACAAGCCCGACTGGCGGTACGAGCCCTCGCGCTCGACAATCATGTGGAACGTGTCGCCCTGCAGTAACAAGAACGAGTCATCAGTCACGTACCCAGCCACCAATCGTAGCTAGCCATAGGTCGTACCATGCGAGCGAACTTGGGGTCGCCAGTGATGTCCGAAAGGTAGCGCAGCTCCAGCTGCAGCGAGCCCAGACTCGCAATGAACGCGCGCTTGCCCATGCCGGCCAGATCCTTTCTCTCGTTGGTCTTGGGGTTGTAGAGCGCTGAGAACACGCCCGATTGCTCGTTGTACGCTGGCAGGAGCACCTCCATGATCTCCTGGGCCTTAGTCTTGAACAGGTCGTCGCCCGTGAGCTCGTACGAGCCCAGCAGACCGCCCACAACCTGCGCCACGGTCTGATGGACCAAGACCGGATCCCCATTCTGGGTCAGCTCCGCAATGCTCACGTTTCCAGCCACGAAGTCTCTCGCGCGGTCAAACTCGTCCGTGAGCCCCATGATCCAAAGTGTGTCCATGGCGCTCACCAAAGTCGACGTGCCGGCCCAAGATCGTTGCGTCTGCTCGTCGCTGGCCAATGCGCGCTGCTGGTAGTTCTCCCACGCGAACTGCATGGCGGAGCGCACAGCCAGCCGTCTTGCTTCCTGCTCGGACATGGACACGGCCGTGAAGTTGCGCGGCGGGCGAGTGGAATGCGGCGGCTCCGTCGTTGGCTCCGCTGTCTCTGGCAGGGATTTATTGGCCTCTTGGCCAGCAGAAGCGCTCAGCTGTTCCTCAGGCATCTCCATGGGCATCGCGGTCTTGTCCTTCTTGCTCTTGTGTGGCTTCTTGGGCTTCTTCACGGGGCCGTCGTTGATGGCGTAGCGCCGCGCCCGCTCCTTCTCCACCTGCTGCTGCTGGAGGTACTTCGAATCCTCCAGCATCGAGTACTGCGCGAAAAAGAACGTGACCACGCCCACGGCCGCCAGCACCAGCAGCGCTCGCAGCAGCCGCCGGCGCGCAGAGCCCAGCGCCGCAGCGGAGGCGTGCCCTTCGGACGCCGTCATTCGATTGATTAGACTGGGCGGTACGAGGGCGATGGCGAATGATCAGCTCAGATCTGATCCCTAATCCGGGGGATAACAGGATGGGCGGGAACGCCAGTTGCAGTGGAAATTAGAGGAGTGGTACAGTGTACCCGATCTGTGACAAGGTACCAACATATCAAATGGCACTGGCCATTGCGGTTGGGCGGCGGATTCGTAGCGGATGCGCCTCCGTGTTGAACACGAACTCGTCCAGAGACAGCAAGTCCTCATCGGCTTGCAGCAGATAGTGGTACTTGAGCGTCTCGGCCAGGAAGAAGCTCTCCATGTCGTTCTCGACCACCACCGGCTCCTGCGTCACATTGTGCACAGTGCCATAGCCGTAGGCTGCACGGGCGTGGGTCTCAAGCGCCTCGAAGATTTCCCAGCCGTAGGCTCGGTACTTGGCGTCATTGGTGACGCGGTGCATGTAGAATAGACTCTCCACGACCTCCGGACGCAGTCGATGGTGCGGGTCCAAGATGCTCATGCCTGGGAACTTCACGCAGTCGGGCGCCAGCCCCGAGTTCTGCTGGTGGTACATCTGGTAGCAGGTCTCCATGAGCTTTTCCGCCAGAGTCAGGTGCCGTTGATTCTTGGCCAAGTCCTTCTCGAAGGTCGTGCCTAGCGCCAGCATGCCTGGAACGAAGCAGGCCAAGTGCTCCATCTCGTGGATCGGCTGCAAAACCAAGCGCAGTCATGAGTGCCAATGCCAAGACAAATTCACAATGGAATGGGGCGTTCCCTACCGTGAGATCTGGAAGAGCAAGCTGCTGGAGAAAGTAGAGATCGTCTTGCGCTGAGTACACGGTCAAGTACCGTTCAATTCCGTCCACCGCCTCGTCATAGAGCGCTCGTAAGAACTGGTCCTCACTGCGCTGGCCGCTGTAGACAAAGACCTTGAGCAGGTACTCGTAGAACGAGTCGCCGAAACCTCCCACGCTGATCTTGTTGTCGCTTGGGAACTTGCCTGTGAACGGGTCCAAGAATACCGGGAAGAGACCAGTGTCGTTGTAGGATCCCTCGCGCTGCAGGAACTCGTAGAACCTGTCACCCTACGAGCACGCCCCAATACTCAGGAATCACTGCTGAAGCGCTCCTTTGCACAGCTCCTTACCATTCGAGCGTAGCTTGGATCACCCGTGACGTCCGTCAGACAGCGCAGCTCCAGTTGCAGCGAGCCGATCTCAGC